>RCAB01000250.1:0-92646 GCA_003640385.1 Setaria digitata | reverse complement strand
TGCTAATTCTTGAAATCTCTGTTTATTCTAGAATGTAAAAGACAAAAAAAAAAGTGAAGACGAAAAATTTCAAATCATTTAATTGAAAATTTTTTTCATTTCCACTTTAAAAAAAAAAAAAAACAAAAATTAATTTAATTTTCTCAGTCAGTCATTCATTTTCAATTCAAAATTCTTTTGGCACTTTGAGTCATTCATGAATTCCAATAAAATTTTACTGCTAATATTTCTTTATTTAAAATTTTTCTTTTCTTTTATTAAAATCATTCTGCTTTATCGTTTTTTTTTTTTTTTTTTTTTATAGGTTAAATATAAAAGACAAGAATAAATTAAATTTGAAAATTGTCAGATGATTGTCAACAAGTAAGTGATGAAAAATTTTTGGAAATATTCGTTAAAAATTTTGTTTGTTTTATGAAACTTTGCTTTTTTTTTTTTTTTTTTTTTTTAATATTCGAGGCATTTAGAACGCTTAAAAGGTCGAAAAAGGAAAAAAAAAATTTGTATGCATTAATATATGGAAAAATCCAAAAATGTATGTAATATTTATTTTAATGAATCATTCCAACCAATTAAAATGTGCTACAAAGATGAAAAAAAAAAGAAAAAAATCGAAACAAAACAAAAAGACAAATTGAAAATTGAATGAAATTTTCAATTTTTGAAATAATCCAAACAAAAAGAGAGGTGAAAAAAAAAAGAGAAACTATTGAAAATATTAATATGATGAAAATGGAAAGAAAAAAAAAAGCAAAAAAGCACATTTTTAATACAAGAAAAAAATTTTTCCTTTTAAGGTAAATATTTTTACAAATAATTCCTTTCTTTTTGCTTTTTGCCTTTTTTTTTTTTATTAATGAATATTTCGTTTTTTTTTTTCCGGAAATATTTTCTTCTAAACAATAAAAAAGAAAAAAAAAAACAAAATGAAAGAAAATATTTTGATTTTTACAACTATTTTAATGCATACAATTAAAATAAGCATTTCAAATTTTTGCAAAAATTTAAAATTGCTGTAAAAATTTTCGATCAAATTTACGATATAACTAACCTTTAGATCTTCCAAGATGGAATTTTAAGTGACATTTCAGACAAAATCATTTCCAGTTTTTCTGGTCCTTTCCTTCGTCCCTCTTTGCATTCATTTTTGTTTCTGTTATTTAGGTCATGCAAATGAAATTAAAAAAAAAAAAAAAAAATTTCTTTTTTGTTAAATAGACAAGGATAATAAATATCCAACAAAATAGTTTCTAGAATAATTTTAACTGTTTTACTGTTTCTTGTTTTTTTTTTTTTTTTATATTTTTTGTATTTTTTTCATTTTCAAAATGTCACGTTTTTGATATAAATGTAAATGTTGAGACTTTTAAAAAATTCTTGTCCAAATTTGCTTCGTCTTTTTTTTTTTCTTTGCTCTAAATTTGTTATAAATTTTTCACATTCAAAAATGAAAGTTATAAATTTTTTAATTTATTTTCCTTTTTTTTTTTCTTCTAATTTTTCATTTTCAATTTAAAATGAAAGATAACAACAACAACAACAAAAAGAAAAACAACGACAACAAACAAACAAATAAATAAAAATTTGCCCTCAAAATAGTTTTCTTGAAAAAAAAAAAAAAAAAAAAAAGAAAAAAATTTTGCTCAAGATAGTCGACAATTGATTTATTATTGATTTCAAAATTTCTTATCCTTTTCAATCTAACTCAAAAGGAGGAAAATAGTGAAAATAAAAAGAATAAGAAAACAAAAGAATATGATAATAACAATTATAATTAAATTTCTTGGATTTGCTATCTCAAAAATTTAACCATTTTGTTTCTGATTTCCTAATATTTATTATTGAATGATTCGAGTAACTTTTTTTAATGCACACACTCCTCAGCATCAAATGATTATTTGGCATTTTTAAATTTAAATTTTAATAAGCCCTAAACAATGAGTGAGAGAAATATTGCTTAATTTATTCTCAAATATCTAAATTTAAATAAAAACTACCCAGTATTTTAAATTTGAGTAGCTCTTAGGCATTCAATGCATTAAATGTCTATTTTATTTCTCGGCAAATTTGTAATTTCAGTTTTTTTTTTTTGTTTCTTTTCAAAAAGATTATATTCAAATTTAATATAACTTTTAAATGTTTTCAATATTTTAAGAAATAAATGCACTTTGTAATAAATAAATTAAAGTAAAAAATTATAATTGTACATTTTTAAATAGCATTTAATTGAGGAAATCAAAAGGTTTAAAAAGGTTTAAAGTTTAAGAATAGAGCCAATTAAGAAAAACTAATTTTTATAATTAAATGAATAAATGATGAGAAGAAATGGATTAGATTGCAAAAAAAAAAAAGCTATCACAAGGGAAATTCTTTCATTTTTTTAACGTTTTACTGTATTTTCTAGAATTTCAGTAAATTAAATACAAGTATCTGAACTGATTGGACGAATTTTCTGGAGCTATTAAAGCTCTTTTACTTTATTTGCACTGTAAAAAAAAAAAAAAGTCTAAAATAAAATAAACAAATAAAGAAACGAAAAAATTAAAAATCCAAAACGAATAAGAATGTTAAATTAAATCTAAATTTTCATGTTTCCCATTGTTCACATAATTCCGACCACTGCTTTTTTTTTCCCCTCCCTCCTCACCTTTTATACATTTTAGAATTTTTTTCAAATTTTTTTTTCTTTTTTTACTTATTTTTCTCTTCAACTTTTTTTTTAATATTTTTTTTTTGTTTTTTATTTTTTGACCAGGCACGTAGTTGTATGAAAAACAATGCAAGCGATGATTTATCGACTAAAATGTTTTAATTAAAAAATAAAAGGCATGATTTGGTAAGAAAATATATTATTTGATTATTATGAAAACGTAAAACTTCGTCATCTGATAAGGCGACTTTTGGAGTCAGCACAATGTAAATTAAAAAAAAAAAAAAATTCAATTTCTAATTTTCTAACAAGTCTAAACCTGCAAAAACAGAAAAGAGTAGAAGGAATTAGGACTGTGCAAAAATGATTGCTGAATTTTAATATAACTAACAGCAAAATTAAAACTTCTCGCATTTTTTTTTTTTTTTTCGAAATATTTCAATGTTAGCAGTAAATAATATTAAAAAAAAGAAAAAAAAATGAAATATTGCAAAAAAAGCGAAAAAAATTCAAAAACTGGAAGTAGTTTTTTTTTCACTATAACTGTGTAAATTATGGAAAATTTATTTTTATTAAATTGCAAATTGCAGTGCACAAATACTTAAAATAATCAATTTTTAATAATAAATTGAATTTATGAAGTGTTTGTAAAATCAAATTTTGGTACAAAAGAAAAAAAAAAAAAAAAAAATGGGAAAAAAAAATCATCTCTCAAAAATGGAATTACTACATGTAGCGGCGAAAAGCATATGACAGATTAGTGTTGGTTAAAAACTTTTTTTTTTTTTGAATTAATTTATTCATTTGCTTTTTTTTTTGGTAAAATTATTATCAAACTGAGAAAAAGAATTACTGTTGAAAAGAGGAAAGAGAATGCACGATGGTACCACAAATAAATGTTGAAGTGTTTCATGAATTTCCAAGAAAAAAGAGTAGTAAGTATTAAGTAACTCGTTACTTTTTGTGGTATTAAAATATTTAAAAAAAAAAAAAAAAAAAATTTCGAAGATTTCTTGTTATTGTGCTAATTCAAACTTGTAATTCGAACAAAAACCAATAATTCAAAAGAAAAAAAATGAACAGCCGAAAAATTAAAAAAAGAATTCCTCTTCGGGAATACAACGAAAAGTAACGAGTTAAATACATCATCTAGCAATTGTTCCAATTAATCTTATTTGCAAAGAAATTGTTTGAAATTAATTAAAGAAGAATTAATTCGTACTTTTCAGAAATCTGACAGTAAGAAGCAAGAAAAAAAAGATGACATATGTGCAGTTTTATTTGTAGGTGAAAATTAACCAGTTATTTTATTGTAATCATACTAAATGAAATTTATGCTTACATGAAATAGTATTTTCCTATAAAATTATAGCATTTGACTGTCTAATCCATGTAAACTAACATTTTAGTAAAAGAAATAAAGAAGTATATGAAAGGCGTAAGCACGCTTTAAATTTTAGTTGACAGCAATAAACTTTTTAACAGCTGTCCTCTCGTACAACCCTTATATAGATTCTGTAGGTGATTATACATGCACGCTGTGATGAAACAACGGCATTTGTTTATCATAAAAGCAGGAAATTATTAATCCCATACTTTTGATTGATGTACACACTTTTCAGCAAATATATATTTATGCGCTTTGTTATATAAAGCAGAAAGTGAAACGAAAAGCTTGTCAAATAGAAAACAAAACAACAACAAAAAAAAATAACAACAACTATTAAATTGTTATCGATTTCTTCGTTTTTTGAATTTACCGAACTTTTGATTTTTCCTTCTCGATTCCTTTTTCCGTGATTCATCTTCTTCTTCTAACATGGCTGTGAACTTAAACGAAACAACGATAAAACTATAATTTCACAGCAATCAAAAATTATTTTATAAAACTAACGATTTAATTTCCAAACTCGTATGAATACAAACAAAAACAAGGAAAAAAATAAATAAAACGTAAAAAATAAAATAACAAATTAAAACACAGTAACATAATAATCAAACTATGAATTATAGGTTTAGAAAAGGAATCGATATTAAATTTATGAAACATACTTATCAATCTCTTCTTTTAATATTGTTTGAAAAATAAAAACGAACCTTATCAGCACTTTGTGCGGCGTCTTCCACACAATCAAGCTGCTCAGCAAATTCATCCGAATCATCACTAGCATCACTGATATAATTTTCCTCTCTTTGTATACCTTCATTCGACTCTTCCTCCACATCATCCGATTCTTCCTATAAAATCAATTACAGCACACAAACGGATTTATTAGTTTGATATAACATCTAAGTCAGTGTAAAATTGGAAAATTTCATTGTAGCTATCAAAGTTTAATATTTCTTAGTCTATAACATCAGTTTTAACCTCATTATCGTCCACACTCCATCCTTCGAAATCGTCATCATCAGCAGCATCCATTCCACTCCTTTCTTCATCATCATCGTCTCCTTCCCTGTCAGTATCACTTTCGATTTGTCGCTTTCGGCTTTTAACTTCTTTTTTCTTCTTTTCAACAGAAAATTCTTGACTAAAGTCAATATCAAACACTTCTCTTCGTTCACCCGGCTCAAAACGACCTAGTAAAAATCCAAAAATAGTTTTTCACTATTTTCAAATCTTACCAAAGTAATAAAAGCCAAGAAATCTACCAACAAATAGAAAAACATGTCATTTCATGCTGTGAGTTTAAAAAAATAGGAGTATAAAAATTACTCACTTAACAAGATGTTGAATTCATCGGAGTTAACGCTTTCAATATCGTCATCATCATGCACAACTTCGCTTTCTTTTTCCTTTTTCATTCGCATTTTCATGGATACAAAGCGATGTAAAAACCTTTCATCAATAGGTATTTCATTTTTATTTTTCGCAGCATATTCCTGAATTCCAGAAATTTCATATTTCTTTCTTTTTAAAATTTCTTCATGGAATAAAATTTCATGAAGATTTTGAACTATAAATAAGAGAGACTTCAAAGACAAAAAAATCAACGGAGAACTCAAGGAAATAAGAAATCTAAAACTGGAGTATGTGCAATTCATGAATAAACCGACAAAGCACAGTACTTTTGATATAACTGGTAACTTCCTAATACCATGCGGATCGTAGACTTTGCGCCGCAATATTTTCTCACTAACACCCCTTGTTTTCGGATTCCGAAATACGAAACGATCAAGAAAGCGCATTTGTGTAAAATCGAACAGCGGATCACCATCATATCGTACTGATATGCCCTAAATTCAGTAATTAATATCCATCACAATTCGAGAAAGAAAGAAAAATTATTCTACTGAGTGAAAACAAGAAAAACTGACAATTCAGCATAAGTCGACCTTCACAAGAAGTAAAAATAAAACCTAGCTGTTTTCAATAAAAGATTTCAAAAAGATTTCAAATTGAAATCTTACATTAAGCAGATTCGACGCAAACACAGCGACCGAAGGATGATAATGGGTACTTAATAATGTCAGTTCTGTAGCAATGCTTCTATCAGCAACAGCGAACAGTGGATTCCTAACCGCTGGATCGTATGATGTTGGTTTATCTCTTATCACTTGAATGTGGAAATTTTAGAAACAAATAGTACAGTAAATCGTAAAAAAAATTGAAATTAAAACGCAATAAAAAGAAAATTCATTAATGAGACAATCAGTAATACGGTAAAAAGGAAACTGTTTCCATGAATGGCTGATATCTTCCTGAAACATTAAAAAAAATAAAACAGTTATTACCAATATTATTTTTGTGCACCCATCCGAAGACCTTCTTTTCACAGGGTTTCACATCACCAGTCTCACCATCTTCAAATTTTGAGGTCACTGGAATTTCAGTGGTTGCTTGTTCTGAGGAGATGTCATAATCTTGATAAATTTCATCATCATCATCATCAATGACTTCTGATTGCAAATCTTTACTGAATTTTGTAAGCTAAAATAATGTCGAATAATTGAGTCTATTTTCAGAAATTCAGAAAAGTGCTCTCCCGCATTCTATGTTTTATAAGAACAGCACAAATAGTATATTTCATAATCGCCAGCTTCAACTTTCATATCTATCATCATCAAGAAATTTACAATCACTTATGAAGTAGAAAACTATGAACAAGCCGTTGAATTTTCTGAGTATTTGCGTGGTTTTATTCTAAAGGATGAAAAAGTAACCTTTTTGGGACAATGATTAATGATTACAAAATGAAAATAAACTTAGTCAAATTTGGCGCTTACATCAGCAGATTTTTTTATTAGAAGCAAAGACGGTCGCTTGTCAATTAACCGTGAAATCAAAATTAAGGTCGCAGCAGCAAATGGAGCGTTCCGACATAAAGAGAGCTAAAAATTTCTAAACTTTTTATTTTAACAAATGTGACAAAATTGAAAAAGATCAATGTCTCTTATAGTAGAAAAATTTTAATTTAGTCACTTCAATTTTTTTTTTTTCAAATTATTCGACTAATAACTTAGAGCAAAATTTCTTGAAGTAATCGCACCTTCAGTTAAATGACAATAAGAAAGCTCCGCATGAATATACAAGGATTCTACGACTTCATCAATTTGGTATTTTTATTCAAAAAAAAGGGGAAAAAAAACAAGGTTAAAATTTTTGCGTTCCCAGAAAACAAACGAATAGACCTGCAGAAGGCGTTTAATAAATGCAATAACTCTATATTCAACGATATCCGAAGATAAAGCTTGATAAAGCAATGAGAACAGCTGCCTATCAATATTTGGACTATGCTGAAGATCCAATATACGCCGATAAAGAGCAGCATAAAACCGATCCGAAATTCCCTCACTGCAAACAACCGTAACAAATAACTTATATTTATTGGATACCATTTCATAAATGTAGGCTATTTATTTAAACACTTCGCCTAATGTTTTTAGAAGTAAATTTCTTGCCATCTGCAATTATTTCTAGCTTTAGCAGAATAGTTCACTAGTTTTACGACCAGTTTTAGCAATACTTGAAATGACGATCCAATTTATTAAATTAGCCATGTAATATACGATGGAGAATGCTTTTAATTCTTATCACATCGTCATTATATGGTGACAAATCAATAATTCGATCCTGGACAAAAAAAAAATATATCATGTCGAAACTATATAATAAAGAAAAGAATAATCTCAAAAATTTTAAAAATAACCTTGTGGTTAAAAGCTGATATAACAATTTCAGCGTTTGCACGGCAGTTGAGAAATTTGACTGATGTAAAATTTTGTATAAAGTATCGATTTCTTTCGTCAACTTATCTACATCACCTGAAAATTGTTCCTCAAATATCCTCAAATATAAGTTAAAACTACTGATCTGAGAAGTATTTCAAAGCTAAACAAGCATTTGTACAATAAAGTTATGATTAAGCCGAACCTTATGGAATGCTTGCAAATTAGTGGTTCCTTTCTATAAATATATTTATGGTACATCTATTCAGTAGAAATACAAATACAAAAAAAAAAGGAAAGAAAAAAAAAACATAATTAAAATAAACCTTTAGCATATGAGAAGGCTCGATTAGTAGCCAGTAATAAAGCATTCAACATTTTGTCATCCATTTTTTTATTTAGAACCATTATCCGAAACAATCCTACATAGATATTGAGCAGTGTTGATGGGAGCGTTGGGTCACAACCATACAGGTTCAACTGCGACAAAAATGAAATAGCATGAAGTTGAGCACTGCATGAAATATTTCTGCAAAATTTCAAGCATTAGAAATCCATCCTAGTTCGAAGATCTCCAAAATATTCAGAACTTCTAATTTCCTTGCGAAACCTCATAGATGCAATAAAAAATGACCAAAAACGAAAATTTTAAATCCGAACATAAAAAAACCAACTTTCGATAGATAAGTCGTTCTACTTCCTTGACAACAATAAGACGCATTAGTGGCTGCTTTCTAGTCAGCTGTAGTAAATAACCACAAACACGTGTAGCCACTGTTTTGTTCGGATGACCAAGTTTGTTGGTAAGCATGGAGAGGAGTTTCTAATATGAGAAAAATATGAACTCATAAGTGGATCAATTTGTACTTGAAAACAATCAAAAATTATAAAAATTATAGGGTTAAAAACTTCCCTAACAATGAAAAAATTTAAAAGCTGGCAAGAAAAGAAATTCACCTTCAAATTCAAATAAATATATAAATCTTTATTCTAAATACTAAACATTTACTAAACAAATTGTAATACCTGCTCCTGTTCGGGACGTGCAATCAATAGTTCCAAGGCATAGCGACATGACATTGTGCATAATTTTTCCACATTTTCGCCAGCTAATCGCTAAATAAATAGATAACGACAATGTTTTCTTTTTTTTTTTTTATTATTAATTTCCTCACGTATTTTCAAATTTAAACAGCAAAAACCAATAAATGCATACCTCTATAGCACCGACGAATTTTTCATACACCGCTTTCAAATCCGATTCAAATTTCCAAAGGATAAGCTTTCTTTTCAAATTACGATCTCTATCCAACGATGATAAATTTATTTCATCCACCGGTCTCTAAAATAACTCTACTCATAAGAAAATATACTTTTTTTTTTTCCAAAAACTGACTCACCGCTGA
This sequence comes from Setaria digitata, assembly GCA_003640385.1. Taxonomy (NCBI): domain Eukaryota; kingdom Metazoa; phylum Nematoda; class Chromadorea; order Rhabditida; family Setariidae; genus Setaria; species Setaria digitata. Next base: position 83,421 of record RCAB01000250.1, on the reverse strand, counting down.
AAACGGAATCAATTTTCGCCCTGGCGGTAACAATTCATTGATAAATAAATCCTTTAATAAGCCTGAAAAATTGAAGAAATAGCTAAAGAAATGATTAACTTTAAATAGGAAGAAACATGAAATAGGAATAACTACAAATAGCTAACCAAGAAGAGAAAACGCTTCTCTTGTATTCTTCTTAGCAACGGTACCAACTAGCGAAGCGACGTACGCAAGTGAATGTACAGGCTGCCGTTGTGTTAATAACTGCATCGCACTTATTTTATCATTAGCAGTGCCACGAGTTAAAACTGTACTCAGCCACGCTGTTTCAGTCATACTTTTTTTACTTTGTACTGAAATGTAATTTTCTCTGCAGGAGATTAAATTGATTAATACATGAAAAAAAAAAAAAAAAAAAATCAAACCAATGGATCATTTGAACAACTATTCAAACTTTTAAACTTTTCCATCAAGATAAGAAAATTTAACAAACCAAAATTTTATATTACAGAAAATGAAAAAAAAAAAAAAAAAAAATGAGAACGACAATTTTGTGGTATAATAGAAGCTTTAATTAAGGTAAAAAAGTAAAAATTGAAGAGATTTTGCCTTTCGCGAAAAGTCTCGTCATTTAAACTATAGAAATGAAGAGAAAAATACAAAAGCAAAGCACAGAAATAAAGAGAATAAGTGAATAAACATACTTTCTCGCTGCAATTCGCAATCTATTTTTAATAAAATTTCTGCTTGTTCTTCAATTCTACTCAGAAATTCCAGATTAGATGTCAACTGTTCGGCACGTTCTTCATTACCATAATTGTACCACTTTGTTTCAGGAGAATGCAGCACCAAAGGTGTTACCGCCGATGATGACGATGTCTTTTTCCTAATCTATAAAAGAAAGAGATTTAAAAAGTTTAAATTTAAAAAGTCATTGGTTGACTTCATAAAATTAAATCTGATAGTCTATCTCGAAACAAAATCATTTCATTCCCCTAATCACCTCTACAGGTAATTAATACTCGCTAGAAGAAAGTTTACCGTTTTCATCGCAGAGACATTTTTCTTCTTATGATCAATGACCATTGTAAATCTGATCGCTCATACGTTGTTTCTATAAGGAAATGGTGGTAGCCTCAGAAATTAGAAGCTTGAAAATGACCTGAAAATGAAATTTCATTGGAACAGTTTAGAATATTAGAAAGACGAAAAGGCTGAAATTTGGCGCAACAGTAAAACAAATTTCCATTTCGAAAGAAAATAGGCGACAAGATAACATGGGAAAGCAGCAACACAAAATTGTTTCATTTCTTTTCTTTTTTTAACACGACCATTCAAAATCTGCAAGGAAAATACAATTTCAGAATGTTTTTCATAAAAAGAAAAACGATGCAATTTTTTCTAGCACACATACATATATAATAAACATTCAACAAATATGAAGCATAAAAATCTTATTAGGAAAAATTTCAATAAATTAAGAAAATTTCGATGCATAGTAACACTGAGAAAAAGTTAAGCTTTATGAACAAAAACAATTTGTAAGTCTACGCAGCAAAAACATTTATATTATTTAGTGCAGTTGTACCTCTGCAAGCAAAATTTGCTATACGGAAGGATTAAGCACAATCTTTCTTAATAATGCCTACTCTCAGAAACCATATAAAAAACAGGAAATACCATCGGAATAATAGCTAGCCACCACATGAATAATAAGTTCCCCTTTTTTTTTTTTTTTTTTGCACCTCAGAACACCGGCTCGCCTTTATGACTAAAAGCTGCAAGCACTATTTAACGGGTGCAAAATGACGTTCAGCATGTTAAACTTCTATCATTTTCTCCGAAATAGCACAGTTCAAGAGATGACTTGAAATATATAAGAAGCTTTGAGAAAGTTGTCACGGAANGACGTTCAGCATGTTAAACTTCTATCATTTTCTCCGAAATAGCACAGTTCAAGAAATGACTTGAAATATATAAGAAGCTTTGAGAAAGTTGTCACGGAATAATAATGGACGTGATATATTGGTTAATTTTAAAGAAATTTCGAAACTTCAATGGCTTGTATTAGCCGCAATTAGAAGCAAGAATAAACAAGACAACTCTGCAATCCTTCACGCTTTTTTATACCTCGATAATCCCTACCGCTTTTTGAAGTAATCATAAGGAGCTTGTAGGTGTGAGGAAATAAATCATATCCAAATTTTACAGAAGACTACTTATAGATCCCGTACCTTATAAAAAAAATCTTTAAAATAAAACAGTACAACGAAATGTTAAGTAAATAACACAAACATACGAGGAAATTGAGCGTCAACTGTTATATGAGAAATAACAAAATTGAAATATCGGATGTGCGGGGAGATACTTTCCAAAAATTTTTAACAAAATTCACTTCAACTCTTCGTCAAATTATTTTCGGCTTTCCGAAATATTCTCGGGCTTTCCTTTCTGCATTCTCACAGATGTTGTATACTGGTGATAGTCTTGCCTATAAAATGCCGGATATTAAATTTTTCCAATAATTTCGAAAGAAATGGTTTCCTTGATAACTTAAGCATAGTGAATCTAATAAATATGCGACAATGGTACAAGCCATAACAATGACACTATGTAAACCGACATTCTTAGCACTGCTTCTTAAACATAAAATTCGAATCTTTCTACATTTCACTTCTGTTTCAATATCATTTACTACCAAACTACAATAACAATGAAGTAACGTTGCTGAAAATCAGCCACTGCACAGTTAATAATCGTACCAGGCGATTTATTTCCCCACCAACAATAGCATCAGTTGTGTAATACTGCGCAATAGAAAGTCCACTCAAAACGTAACACGTATGATACAAATCACTCGACCTGAACATCATGTAATTTAATCTAAACTAAAAAAATCATCATTCATGCTTTGCACATTTTATACTTGAAGTGCTTAATTTGTTACATTTAATTAAAAAAGCTTTCAGTCGTCTAAAATACTTAGAAAACACCAATTGAGTGCAAATAATCAGAGGAAATCCTGAAATTTTTGAGAGAGTTCATCAATAAAACAATTTATTCATCAGACTAAACCAAATTAGACCTAACGAGTTCCACAGAAAAATTAAGACTTGAAGTACGAACTTGTCCGGTTTGTCGCGTAATCCACCATTTTCGGTGTCCTGGCAAGCAATCAAGATATACTCTTGTAATGCCTTCCCATCAAACGATGAAGAGATATTACTTCCTACAGCAAGTTGAGCAACTTCTAATATTGGAAATACAGCAGCTTGCCAAAAACTATAACAACCATCAACCAATTTATTTGTTCTACCCTGAAAAACGTTATATACAAACACCTTTTGCGAAAAGAAAAATGCCCAACTAATAATGATTACGATAAACAGCTTTGAACCCTCGAATACAGCCTTTTCTCTCATTCATATTATCTGTAATTACAAGTAATCCAATTTAATAAATGGAACCGAAAAAAAAAAAAACAACCGAAGCTTAAGCACAAGCTGGACTTACTTGAAATCCTCCCTCAAATTTCATTTGTTTTTGCGCAAGCCATCTGTACAGTGACGATGCATGAATCAATGCACTTTTTCCCAGCAACATCAACGCAGCTACTCCACAAAACGTATAACCGCCATGCGCTTCACAGCACCGCTCACCACCGAAACCGCCTTCATATGTTTGACAGCTAAATTAGATATTAGTTAATCTGAACCACAAATTTCTAAATCAGGAGAACATAAGAGTAGTAATCGGAAGGTATAAAAACAAAAGAGAAACAGACTATATCTAGCAATTACTTGAAATCTTCCTTCCACTTTTACCTGTTTCTGCATAAGCCATCTAGACAGCAATAATACGAATTAGCACACTTTTCCCATAACTCAATTTTAACATACTCAAATTTTCAACTTATAAATTTTTGGAAAAATAACCTGATAATCCAGCTATCTGCATCTTTCCTTAACTGATCATCTAAAATATTCGTAATGGAAGAAACAGCAAGGGCACAATACGAACCTCGCATATCAGCCTCACCGCCAATGTGCAATGAAAATCCACCATCGGCGCGTTTCACAGAATGCAGAAAATCTTTTAGAGTTTTCCTAAGCACTAACGATATTGTATTAATTGGAAGACAACACAGAGGAGTGTGGAAGCAGGGACTACATTTACGACAATTTAAATGCATTAATTCAATAAAAATTAATGGCAGCAAAAGGTGAACCTCTAACAAACTCATATTACTCAAGAAAAATAAGTAACATAAGTGATAAATACCTATTGATGCTACCAAGAGCTTCATCGGTACCGATGCTTACTAATGCCATTACCGCAGCATAGGTTGTTGCCAAATGTGGGTACTGACCTGGACCACCTAAGTAATCATTAAATTCAAGACAACATTAATCTTAATGATCAATAACTGAAATCACTGTTTATAAAAAAAATATTTCCGCACAGATGACTATTAAATGAACAGAGAAATTGTTCACCTCCGTATCCACCAGTGGGCCATTCACAAGTCTTCAAAAATCGAACAATACTGAAAAGAAGCATTAATTATTGATCAGGGACAAATCCACATTCCACCCTTTTGACCTTAAGCTTATCCTTGTCTTTAACCAAAAATACACCAATACGTCTAGTATTTAGTGTCAATGAATATTTTTCATAAAATGTACCTAGAAGTTAAGTTTTCATCCAGCGACGCTTCTAAAAGCATTAAACTATGCATTCCCCAATAACAAAACCATGGTCGCGATGCATCCAAATGCTGAACATTAGAAAGAAACAAACTATAAAATTTTAAAACAAAACAGCAGCCGAAGCAAAATAAGAACTTGTACTTCTGCTTCAGTTAAAAATGCTACAGGTCAATGCAAAAAAAATTTGATGAATCATTTTCATTGATGACCTTATAATAGAAAACGTTTATTCATAAAGAGTATTAGAGGTAATAAATTGTTTTTAAGCTACAATTGTATATTAAGATTTATCTTCTGCGAAGGAAAGTCTGCTTAGTCCGTTAACACTGTAAATGGTCATTATTATTCCCATTGTTTTAAATTGATCGCTGAATGTGTAATTCCTTACCGAGCATGACTTTCCTAATTGCTTCAAAGATCGACATACAAGCCTGGTATGAAGCGTTCTATATAATGTGGGCGCATATTCGGAATCCTCATCCACACTGTCTAAATAAGCATCAACGAACTTTCGAGCCTGTTCTCTGGCAAGTTCTTCAATTCGCTTCTGGAAATAAAACAATAAAAAACCTCGCTCTGATCTCCATATCATAACTTCTCCGCATAAAAAAAAAAAAACGGTAAGCAGTAGTTACAGACATGAAATGTAATAGTGAAATCGTCCATCACCAATTCCCACTCAGTACTGAATTTTCTAATGTCAGATAAAACGAAATAACACGAAATTACATAGCATGCAACTAATTTTCGTAGTGTCTCCTCTAATTAACATAATCGCAAAAGCATATCTGAGGTTGGAAGAAATATTCCAACCTGTAATGAGCAGCCATACAATCAGATAATTACGATACTCTGAATAAGCTATTCGTCAGACGTACCTGTTCTGTACTACTATAAGTGAACAAGCCATCATCATCAAAAGCGTACTTTTCATCAAAAGCAGTGAATTTGTATAACGTTGGCAATCCATCCATTAATTCCTGCAAAGCTATACTACCTACCCGAAAAATTCCAAAGAAATCTCCAATTTGCAAACAGTGAAATTAATATCAACCGAACCCATAACTTCCCATGAAAATGATACCTTCCCATCCTATGCTTGAAAGTTAATTGTGTTAAAGTGTTTACAGTTTAGAGAATCGGCAGTATATTCAGCTTAATAATCTAATCCAATATACGCAAATCAAATGTAGGAAAANTTCAGGTAATCTAATCCATTGTTATACGCAAATCAAATGTAGGAACAAAACCTTCACTTAAGCAACAATATGTATACTTCATGGGCTGCAAGGATTCGAGGATAATGAAACACCATGAAACTAAGTAGGAATTAAAAAGCAAATAAACAAACACGTTTATACTACCTCAAACGCAAAACAATCAACAGGAATAAGAACAAACACCAAGTCAAATAAAATGGAAAAATAAAAAAAGAACAAAGGCTGTACGGCACATCAGCCTAAACGAGGCTCATAACCAAGACCATCTCAAGTCCCTAACATGAAAAAATCAAAAAGGAAAAGTGTCTATATAATATCCAAAACAAATATCTCATAGATAAATTTATATGATAAGATCCAACTCAAACCAAGCGAATGGTAATGTTGCTTTAAATCCGACAATCTTTCACAGTTGCATTATCACGGTTACTTACCAAAACTGCTAGGTCACAAATTTCTGCCCTAGTTCACATAAAAATTTAAAATGAAAAAAAGTGCTGCGAAACTATTTCCTTCATCAAACATTGCACAAAAAAAAAAAAAAAAAAAAGAAAAGAGAAAACACTACTGTTATAATAATGATTAATATAAAAAAATAAAATAAAAAGAAATTCAAAATGAGACAAATCACTGTGGTATATTGGAATTTGAAGCAACAGCAGGAGCAGCAGCAGCAGCATTTTTGGAATCAGTGGATGTCTGTAAAGCCGAGGGTGTACAGGCTAGTGTTGATAACGGATCTGAATGTTGCATAGTTGACTGCCTTTGTTCACCATTGTTATTATTCAGTTTAGAAGGCGAATTCCGTTTATTTTCCGTAAATGCAGTGGTAGCAAGAACACGTACTGGTAACATATTAGGAGGAGGCATAAGCTCTCGATCGCTAAGCATTGCTCCGTTTGACAATGCATTTGCATCTGGAAAACGGCCCAGTGGCTTATCATCCAAAAGCAAACCATCGTCATCAACACATCTAAAAAAAACAGCAATAATTAATTAGTTAATACCGATTCACCGTTTCAGTAACCAAAAAATTTGATTAATATAATATAGTACTTGAAAATTAATAAAATTACATCTGGGATTTTAACCTGTTTCCTCTGACTTCAGTACTAACACACTAATACACTTTACTTTTCTTCTCTTTTCACTTTCCGCGGTCGACCTCTTTTTGGTTTTGTTTCGTTACCATCCACCTCACCATTACTTTGCCTTCTTTTCGTGGTCAGCTGACTTCCGCTAGACGGCAGTTTTGATAAACCTATCTGAGTCGATAGCATCGGCATACCCATATGGCAGGAAGGATCCGTCACAGGACCTGAATAACATCAGATCTATTATAACGATTTAACACAACCAAAGAAATCAAAATGAGCACAAATTAAAGCAGAAAATTGCTTCGGAATTTAGAACTTTTTTAATAATTCCATCTTTATTTACAGTTGAGGCACAAGTGCAAGTAAAAGTCCAAATGCTATGCTGGTTGAGCAGCCTAAACAAAAAATACATTAAAGTGACAACCTGAAGGATAAAAACCTGAAAAAGAAGGCTGGTCGGGTAAGTCAGTTCTCCAATGCACTTCCGGTCCAGCTGATGGTGGTAAAGGTATTTCCCGCATCAGTGGTTCCAAAAATTTAAAGTGTGGAGTTTGCATTACAGCTTGCTTTCTAAAACCATACATTATAAATCAATACGCCAAATAAGGCATTTTTAATATTTATTTATTTCTTCGACAATCGATAGCAATATTCCTCTTAGTTAACTTTTGGTATGAAAAGTAGCTAAATAACTAAAGAAACTGTAAAACATATGTAATCAAAGAATACAAAGCTATTAATCTAAAAAGTTACATATGTGATGGGGATAATGTACGTGATGTCGAATATAAGACGCATTGCGCAGCAGTTTCAAGCAATTTCTCAGCAAAATGTTCCATGGCTCGACCAATCGCTACTGGTACAGATGCAACCATGCGGCCAATCTCATCGTCACTTTGCATTACCCGTTTCACTCGAGTCTAAAAATGCAAATCTAAAACAATCCTACGCTGATAACTGCTACTTTCTCATGAAATTCAAATCTTCACATGTTGCTTACAACCGCTGAAGCGGAAATTTTATATAAAAATCGTAAACTATTAGACCATCTTAAAAGTTTAACTTTAGAAAATAGCCCTCAAACTTTTTATTAACCTTCAAAATTAATTTTATTTCGAAAGTGCAGAAGGAAAACGAAAAATTTTTGGTGCTGAAAATGAAAACTTCTAACAGGTGGAAACCGCGATACATAAGTACTTGCTCGTAATACGATGCCAATATAACTGAAATTGATAAGAAAAAAAGCAAAGGCATTTTAATCATAACTTGCCCCAAGCAATAACGAATGAAACTTTGAATTAAGAAAAAAAGAAAAAAAACTAACTGGCTGGATTTTCGCACTACTAAAACGCCGTTTACGAATAGGTGCAGGTACTGAACCTAAGCTTGTTAAACCGCTGGAACATGGTCCAACACATTCGGAATTACCGCTTCTTTTGACATCCATTGAGGTGCGAAACTTATAAGGAAAAAACGAGAATTTTTTGATCAAAAAGATGAAAGCAACTGAATGCTTTATGGATCCACCAAAAAAACCTGCACGTGAGCCACCTGGAATCACATCTTTTTATATAACGAGAAAATGCAACTATGTTTGATTAGCTGTATATGAAAATTCGAGCCATTATCGTAACAAGTTACAAAATAGATCATTATCAAAGATGGATTAATCATCTCCAAAAAATGTTCTAATATTCTAAAATAGAAGTTAAGATTTTAGCTACAGTTTTTGTTCAACTAAATCACAACTTGATAGGTTTTTTTTTTTTTTTTTTAATTTGAATTAAAACATAGTGATTTGGAATGATAACCTTATTATACGATATATCATACTTTATCAAAAGAATAACTGATTTGATAAGTTCCATGTTCAAATCATTTTGAAGAATCGTTTTTTTTTTCACGACCATAACAGAATGTTAGAATATTTAACAGAGGAGCAAGCCATTACTAGAAGAACAGAAATAGATGTGTTAGCTAAAATAACAACAACCATAATAATAATAGTTAATAAAAACATATAAATAGAATATGCCATTTGAAAAATTTCACTTTAATTTGCTTGAGAAGCAGACAGAGAGAGGAGAGAGAGAGTGAGTGAGTGAGTGAGTGGGAGAAAGAAGAAAAAAAGAAAAAACTATCTTAAACACTGGAACGAATAAAAATATATTACTAAAATAAAACAAAAACAAATAACATATACTATCTAAAATGATGGTTTTACGAATCATTCCAATGATAAAAATTTTTACAAAAAAAAAAAAAAAAATTTAGTAATTATTAAAATTGATAATTCTACTGATAATTACAGGAAGACAATGGCAACTGTTAAAATTAAAATGATAAAAGGAAAAGAAACAGAAACAAAGAAAAGACTTCAGCAAACGTAGAAGAGAAGCGTCCCAACGTATAAATGAATAAGCGTGACATAATGTAAACGGAAAACGTGGTTGACACGTAGAGTTTAAAATTAACGCCCATAATGCGAGACGCATTGTGAAAATTCTCATGTATCATCGAATTTCATCATATAGTTGTTATGATTTTTGTTGAACTGAGATGCAATAAAGTAATTTGGGCAGTTTTTGTTACCTTACTGATTGATTGGTATGTTGGATAAGGTAAAAAAGATGTAATTTTAATTGCAGGAATTTTTAAGAAAGAAATTTTATCTCTAATTAATTTATTCAAATTAAGAGATAATATTAATGAATGTCTTGAAGGTGATAATAAGCAATCATCCTGCCAACAGCTAATGCTTCAGGGTCTTTTGACCGTTTCTTACCGTTTCTTTTTTTGCTTAAATCTTTCAAATTATTCTAACAAAGAAAAAACTAGTGCTTAATTATTCAGCAATTATTAAAGCATAATTAGCCTGTTATACAAGGTCCGGTGCTTTCAGTTAAGCGTTTCATATTCGGAAAAGTCCCACGAAAGAGAGTTGAAATAGGAACTCTATCTCTAGTATTATTTGGATTTGGATATGAATTAAGCTGATTATCATCCATTTGAAGGAATGAATTATTTCCGAGAATATTTGACTAATTTATAAATAATAGCCAAATAATCGCTGCTATTTCGTTGTACTATCAGCGTAATTAGTAACTTTTGGAAGAAATTAAATTAATTATATTAATTGCAAGTATAATTCATACATTTTGTGAACTAACCTTTGCTTACGTTGCACCTTCCTTTTTTTATATATATATATATATATATTTGCACAAAATGTGCAGATTTGCATGACATATACAGATTTGCATTTAAAAAAAATAAAAAAAAAAAAAGAGGAAATTTAAATGAGCTACCTGTTAATGAGTGATTTTCAGTAAATTATTTTCACCTATGATGGTTGGTACCGTGTTTGTGATCGTGAATTTCCTTCATCAGTTATTTATTTATTTATTTTTTTCATCTGTTTTGTTTGTCTTTTGTTTATACATTTTAAATGCATCACATTTTTCTTAAGTAAATGACGCATGTAACACATGTGTGTGTGTTTTTTTTTTTTCAATAAAATAGGAATAATATGTTGGAAGATTATTATATAAATCTCTTATCTTATCAGTATTATCATTTCTTCCAACAATTCTCGAGCATTTTTGCGGTGATTAAATCGCTATCTTGTACACGTACGCATCTTTTTTTTTTTTTTTTTTTCTCCTGGACTGAAAAGATACGAGTGAGATGTGTGCAAGATTACGTAAAATATCACATTCCACGTGTAACTATAAAATTTATATAATTTTTTGGAGCAAATAACAATTATCATACTAATTGCAATAGGAATTAATTTATCATATATATATATATATATGCAGTTATGATAATTAATTTGCTCTACTGCTTGTAAATTCGATATTGATCGAAATAAACCTGCTATGTTAACAGAAGTCTAATATGCTATACTTTTTTTTTTTTTGCTTGACTTTTGGCTAATTATTTCTCCTATTTATACGAGAAATATATTTCTAGTCTTTTTTTTTTTTTTTTTTTTTCACTGTCAAAAAAGTCATATGATATGTAAATGTTACATTTGCATAAAATACTAGTTTATCGCTGCTTGTTTCACTTGTCACTACAGTATACACACATTTCATTGTACTCTCGAATGATGCAACATTTTTTCTTTTTTTTTCTCGAGATATTTTATCGAATTTTTTTTTTTTTTTAATGAGATAAAAATAAGTGGTATATATATATATTGTAGGAGAGGAATATTCTAGATACAGGATGAGGAGAAAATGTAAACAATTGTCTGGATGATACTTATCTACTATGTTCTTCTATACTGCACACACAACTAGGCTAGGAGTGTATAAATATATTATGTTTGTTGGAATAGATCAGTCAGTGTAAAAGTTCCGCCTAGTTTTCGATCAATTCCATGGAATGAGTCAGAGAAGTTGTAAATGCATTCTAATGCATAGGATTTTTTAGGAATGGAAATGACTGGAATGTAGGATGAAGAGATTAGTGTAATTGCTTTTTTTGTAAGTATATTTTGTTTCAACATTCATTAGATAATTTGAAATTATTAGATAGTGAAGTTTTTTTTTTTTTTTTTTTCTCTCTCTCTATCTCTCTCTCTCTGTTTTTATTAGGTAAATGTATTAAATTTTTTAAATAGTATTTGCTGGAAATGAAGAAAAATCAGTGAAGAATGATATGATTGTTCTTTTTTTTTTTTTTTTTTTGCTTAATTTAATTCTTAAATTTATGAAATTGGGATTGGATTCATGTTTTTCCTAATCTTTTCACTATATTTTGTGCTTTATTCTTCTTTTCATTCTTGATTCTTTGAATCAAAAGGTCAATTTATTGCCATTATTTTGTTCTTGTCGTTCGTGAGATAGGTTCATAAGATCGTTTAGCATATAAGTGTATTATGCACTTAATTAAATTGAATTAAATGATCAGTTACTTTCAATCATTTTCATTCGTTTAATTGATCATGAATATGCAAGATTATTTGATTGTAGAGCAATTCATTGTTAATGTCACCAATAAAGCCAACCGAAGAGGACAGTATTCCCACATTTCGCCCACGTGGACGGGGTAAAAAACAACCAAATTCAAATGGATCTTCATGCATGCTAAAGATGGCAACAGTTGGAGGTTGAATTTATTTATTTTTCCCATTTTTATTGATGTTTTTCAAATTATTTCCTTAATTTCTTGTGATAAAATTTAAGCTAGAAATGCTCAATGTTTATGCTATCTAATTCAAATTTTATAAAAAAAAAAATCTTCCTTCTCTTACAACCGAAATAACCCTCTTTGTTATTCATACCCTTTATTCACTGAGATCGTAAATATGCATATTCGAATATGTTTTTAAATATGTGAATTTAAAACAGGTGAAGGAATGGAAATGGTCGGTAGGGAAATTTGGACTGGTACTGGCTCGGAGACACTTTCGCGGCAATCTTCAATTTCCGATCAAACTGATACAGTGATGTCGGCTGATACACGTTCGCTGCGATCAACATCGTCACGAAAAAATATGTCTCCACTGCAGTTGTGTATTCATGCATCGACGCCACCTTCAGTTTCCGATGACTCCTTCTCGGTAAATATGTTAAATTGTTGGAATTAAGAAATGAGCTATAGCTGAAATAGCGAGATAGGTGCATACAAATGGCATTTTGCTCTTAACTGGAGAGATAAATGTTTGGATTTGAGAAACTAGAGGGAAAAATCGATGAAGATTTTATATTTAGGCTCCAGAAGGTGCAATGAGATGTTCTGATTCAACACGCAGTTCAGCAGGATCAGATGATTGCCGTTCACAAACATCTTTTAGTGATTTAGCTGACTCTGATTTGCTGGAAGTTGAAAACTTAAATATTCATCAACCAGTGGAGCTAGCACATAGAAGGAGTTGTATTCAATCTGCAGGGTAATATTTTCAATCGATTTTTTCCTTTATAATGCTTATAATTGCATTCTGCGATTATTGCTTGAGGAAATGGATAAAATCAGTTGGAAGGATAAAGAAAACATTGACAGTAATACTTGATGCCTCCTCCAAATAATAATATTTTAGAACTTCTTGCAGCGATCAAAATATATTTCATGCTCGTGAGCCAACACCATGTCTTATGGCACCGAAATTACCACCAGCTCGTCAGCGGGAAAAGGTTCTTGTAAAAACAAACATCTATCCACTAGAAGTTGAAAGCCGAATTGTGTACCGTTATGATGTGCGGATGTATGCAAGCCGTGCGGACACGTCAAAAGAAAGAACTACAGATTTGTGCAAAGGCGACAAAGATGAGTATGTTAAATTCCGTCGCTTTAGTGATTACCTAGCAAATTGTGTTTTGAGCATTGGAAATAGGAAAATTTATTTGGTTTCAGCTTTCGAGATGAAGTTCTAGTTTTTGTTTTGTAAAATTCGAAGTTCGTTCGGTATTGGATATGACAACTCGTATAGGTAGGTATTATTCAGAATTTTAATGTGTTTTCGCTTATAGAAGTTTACTTACTTTATGGCACTTTTAAGATGAGGAAAGTATAAATTAAGAAAAGAGGAATCTTTTGGCCAAGTTCTTTGTGTGGAACCTGAGGTTAGGATGATGTTGTGGTTGGATTTCGAGCTTAAAAATAATTTTTTGCGCATTTGCTTAATTTAAGTAGATATTAAATTATTGCAGCTCTAACGTGTCTTTGCGCCATCAAAAATGTCTGCTGTTAATGAGACGTGCTTTGGAGTTATACCGCGTTCTTAATGAAAGTGGCGCCTACTTGTATGATTTAGCAAGCACGTTATTCACCAATGAACCACTTAATAAGGAAATGGTAAAATTTCAACAAAATTTACTAATTTGAAAATTTTAAAATTTTGTTAGTATTCAAGGAAGTATTTAGAGCTTGCTCAAGTTTCCGTGGTCATCTATATTCTCCTATAAGTTGCAGCATTCAAGTTTTTAGAGTCTTGTGAACTGTTGAAGTCTTCGAGTAATTCCTTTAAAAATTTATTCCAGCTTCCTCGCTTAAAAATATCGATGGAGCAGTTAACTCCTGAATTACGTGGTCTTATTGGTGCATGTGATGTTTTTATTGAGATAACGCCGTGTGCAGAAAGTGCTCACACATTCAATATTATCGATTATCGTGATTCAATTACGAATGATTTGGCACGTCAGGATCGCTCATTTAGACAGTTCTTTGAAATTCTCACAAATAATAGCGCACTGCAAAAGTATGTATTTTTGGTCTTATATTAATATATCAATATATTTTGAAGTGCTTGCAATTTTCTTTTTTTTTGTATGTGTTTGTGTAGTGATTACAATGTTTTCGCTTCTGCGGAAGTTTTTTGGTATCGCAAAAAATTAAGCAGAGAAAGAGAGAGTATCTAATGATTGAGTTATATCATGTAAAGGGTAAGGGCGCTAATCTGGTAATAAAATGGTGTAAAATAGTATACCTTGCAGGTAGGATATAAGTATGTCTCTCGCTCTAGATTCTGTACTTTCCGGAATCCGACCATTAGACTAACTTGTTTGAAATGAAACTCTCTTTTTATATGTAATCAGTGTTCACTGGTTACAGAAAAATTTTGACTGGCTTAAATTTAATTAATTTCTGCAAATATTGAAGAGGAACACATTATGCATTTGGTTGCGGTAAACTATTTTTGGTAGATGGTAAGAAGTATAAACTTAATGAACAGACACTCAGTGAAAGTCGAACTCTGGTAGTTGGTGTAGATAAAGGGGTGCGCTACATCGAACGATCAAATGGCAGTATTATCCCAGCTCTTGTCATTGATTGTAGGTTTCTGTCTTTTAATTTATTTGAAGTTTCTGAAATGTTTTAGTTCAGATCGAAGCTTAGATGCTACTAGACGTGAAAATTTGCTTTTTGTTTTTTTGTTTTTTGTTTTTTTTTAGTAAAGAAGGCTGCTTTCTTTGATGCAGTTCCACTAGCAGAAATGGTGCGCAAAGTATTGATGAAGAATGCTCCTGCCTCTCCGATTCCTCCTTTGGATCGGAATTTTTTCGCGCGTTTTGTAAAAAAATTAAGCGATATCGTTCGAGGTATGGTTCTTGCAGTGAAAGAATCTGTGGATAATAGAACAATAGAATATGGATCTGGATGCAGAAAAATCCAAGATTTTTTATGAATTAATTCTCTTCAAATGAAATTTTTTCCAGATCTTCGATTAGAACATATGAACTGTTCTAACAAGTCATTCCTAGCATCTGGTCTGTCTGACAAACCTATCGCACAGATTAGGCATGCTCATTATTTCATTTTTTTTTTTCCTTTTTCTATACTTTTTGGGATTGCGCCTTACATTTGTCTGTTTTCTTATAACTTCTGTCGCATAAAATTTTGTACTCCATAAATTATAACACGTAATATTTAGAATTGCTTTTTAGGCTTTCTGTCGGTAAAAACGTGCCACCAATCCCAATGTCCCAATATTACAAACAACAAGGCTATAACATTCGGTAAATCAGAAATCTAATTAACCTTTTTTTTTTTTTCACAAAATTTCCTGGCAAACATGCTATCTTGTTTGATTTTCTTACGTGAAACTACATGTTTTAAAATGCTTCTTAGAGAAAATTGAGAAAGAAATCAGTTAAATCCTATTTGTTTCTCTAAAATCTTTTATTTGACGGCAAGATTTCTATTTTTGCATGAATTATATGTTAGTTAGCTTATTTTAGGACAGATTGGCCAGCCGTTCGTTTGGTTACAAATTTTGGCACGTCATTTTTCCCAATTGAACTTTTGCGAGTTGCGCCTTGCCAGCGGGTGCCAGTAAGCAAGCAAACGCCATTGCAAATGAAAGATGCTATTAAAGTATTAGTTTTTTTTTTCCTCTGGCAGACATAAATATTGATTGAACAATCAAGTTTTTCTGAATACTATAGATCATCGGTAAGACTGGCAGCTATTTTCTCGTTGTAGCTACAGTTTATAGATTGATTAGGAAAATTATAATAATGTGTTTTATAGGAATGCGCTGTGCTCCCACATGTACGTTTCCGTGACATCTCTCGAAATCTACAAGCCCTTGACCTAGATGAGGCCACACATTACAATCCATTTATGGCTGCTTTTGGAGTGCATGTCAGTTCAACTCCGATCACTGTAGGTTTCGCACTTCCTTTCACTGTGGTCACTCACTCCCCTCTTTCAGCAGCTTTTAATCAGCTTTTGAATTTCGAATCGAATTAATTTCAGGTTGAAGGGCATCGCCGTCTTGCTCCAAAGGTGCAGTATTCCAATATGCGTGGTGGCAGAAGTGTGATTGACGTAGATAATAAAAATGTAAGGAATTATGATGCGACATTTTGTGACGAAAAGATTTAATGACTAATTTTGATTATACGTTGGTTATTCTAGGCAAATTGGAGAATGAATGGTAGGGAGTACTTAATTGGAGCACAACTTCACTGTTGGTTTATATTTTATGATGATCCAAGAGATAGAGATATGATTGCGTGAGTTCTTTAAACGGCAGTTTTATTCCTTAAGTTTTATCACTTATTACGCTAATATTTTAAAATGCATTCATGAATTTGCTGCAAAGTATTAACTGAATTTAAAAATTACAAACTGCTGCTGATGGAAAAGTTGCTGTTGATATTTCAGGGTGTTTGCCAAGATTCTGGTTCGCGAATGCTGCAGGAAAGGTATAAAAATGGTGGATCCTGTAATTAAAAATGTGGCATTTGAACAGCTGGAAGATCGTTTTAAGCAAATTCGTGAAACATATCCAGATGAAAGAGCATTTGTAATGTATATCGACTCTCGTGACAATACTCATGGTTCCTGTTATCTAAATATTTAGCAAAATTTATAAGATGCTTTTATCGAACTTTTACCGTGTTGCATGAAAACTACTGCTTCGTGAATTTGGGTTTCGTTATATTTCTTCTAAATTTCCAGATGATTTAAAATTGTATGAAGCTCTTCATCGTATAATTACACAGCATGTACATGGATTGAGAGCTCGTGAAGCACCGAAAAAAATTGCCACGTTGGAAAATATTATTAACAAGTTAAACTGCAAGAATTTCGGGCAGTGTTATGGTGTTGTGCCGGAATCATTTGCGTATGTTATATTATTTAATACGACTCAATTTTTGGCTTGAGTATTAAAGATTCGAGTTTAGTGTCAAACACTCGACATATTTTCATGCATATAATGATTTAACTATTTGGTATTTCATTTCTTTTTAGAACTAACAGATGGATTTCGACTGGGAAAACTCTTATAATCGGTTATGACGTATGCCATCCGGAGCCGCAACCAAAACATGAAAGAAGAATGAGGATGACACCTACACAGCCAAGCGTTCTCGGAGTTTGTTTCACGAAAGCCATTTTCCTATATCATTTTCAGTGCAAATTGTCCATAATTACGACAAAAATAAGTGTTCATCGTATTCTGTGTAGTGAGGAAAATGACTTATTTTCAGATCAGTTTTAATGGAGCGGTTTGTCCGGAAACATTCATTGGCGATTACTCATACCAGGAACCTCGTAAAGAGCAAGTAACCGGCTCCATTTTGGAGGAGCGGATTTATTGGATTTTGAGTCTCTTTTCTGCAAATCGTAATGGCACGCTACCTGAAACTGTGATTATTACACGTGATGGTGTTTCTGAAGGGCAGTTCAAAATGGTGAGCCCTAAAAAAAATTATTTGAAAACAAATGCTTTTTGTTATGTTATCGTGAATGCTGTTCATTCTTAATTTTGATATTTTATGTTTCTGAAAATTTCAGGTGATGGAAGATGAAATTGAAGCCATTCGTCAAGGAATGCGTAATTTTGGGAAAGTAGAGGCTGGGATCGATAATTACTCACCAAATATAGTTTGCATCATTGCTTGCAAGAGGCACAATAAGCGTTTTGCAATTGACAATGGTTGCTTTCACTAAGTTCTGATTACCTCAAAAAAAATTTGATGGCAGAAATTATAAGACATTGCTCCATTTGCTTATCATTAAAAATGATTTTTTTTTTTCTCTTTAATGCATTCATTATTTAGGTCGTTCATTGGAAAATTGTTTACCGTTGACAGTAATTGACAGGGATATTACACGTCCAGATGTCACAGAGTTTTTTATGCAGTCCCATAAAATTATTAAGGTTTTTTTTCACGCTTTCATTTCGAATTTGACTGATATCTCAGCGTAAATTTAGTTATTTTGGAAATCATAATGGTCAACAGCCTATATCAAACTAATCTGTTGTGATAAATCCTATGACGGTGTTAATGATATTGGGTTGAATTTGTCGTCTTGTGAGGAATTCATAAATTTTCTAGAATTGTAGGGTACTGGAAAGTTGCCTGCTTATTCGATACCTGTCAATGAAGCAAATTTAACCATGGACGAAGCACAATCACTGATGATGGCTTTGTGCTTTACTCATCAAATTGTTAATCAATCAATTTCGATTCCAGAACCAATTTATCAGGCAGACGAATGGGCTAAAAGGGGACGGAACAATTTCAAAGCTATGTTGTAAGTTTAGATTTCAGCTTAATCCATTATTAACATGACTTGTTTTTCTCACCTTTGGGTCGAATTTGCCAATTTGTTTAGGGTGCAGTTAAATAAGATTATTATCGAAATTATTTATGTTTTAGACGCCGTGCGGGAGGTAAAGACCGTTTACCAACCCTAGCCGGTGGAAGTGTCGACTGGAATCGTGTGACACGACGTTTATGTTATATGGATACCGAACTAGAATTGACACGAGCCAATGCATAAAGAAAAAGATGTTCAGTATTCTGTTACCTTTAATGCTTATGTCGATATTGATGTTCTTACCCGCCTTTTATTGTGAATAGTGCGGTGACGTCTCTTTCTTGTATATTGTTTTTACCAGCTTCATTTTTTATTGACCCTATCATCGTTTTTAATGATAATTGAAAAATTATTTCATAATTTGAGAAGCAAGAATAATTTCATCGAGTTTCTGAATCGAAATGTAGGTTGCAACTTCTCCCCATTTGAAAAACAAGATGTAATATCTAGTGGGGTCTTATCAGATGGTATTATTTACTGTTATTATTTTTGGTTATGCGAACTGATAGAATTTAGACTGAAATTCCACAAGTTTTTGTCTCTCTAAACTTATCTCTGCTAAGGGATTTCAACTCCCATTTTCTTGGGAAAAAATCCTTATGCTAATTTCGTTATTCAATCTTTATATTTGGGTCGGTATTGAATAAAAGAAGGAAAATTTTGTGATCATTGAGTTGTGTCGTGGTAGTGTAAGAGATCTTTTGTTACAAAACTATAGTGCGACAAATTAAGCAATATATCAGTGTGCCAGTATGATTGGTAAAGTTGAAACATTTATCCCAGTTGACCTTTACTACTCGAACTGTAACCAATATTCCAAAGGTGCGGTGCAAATTACTGACATTTGTCTTTGCTGCTGCCGTGGAATTATCATTTTCATACTGGCCAGAACAGGATGTTGCAAAGGCCATGCAGTGGCCAATATCCTGTTCTTGGGTGACCTGATTTAGAGCTGAGCGGAGTAATTTGAGTTATGGCTGTGTTGAAGGAGGATGATAACACTACGGAAGGTGATTGATAGAAGTAAATGATGAACACCTGTAAAGGTGCTTAGCATTAGGAAAGGAAGGAAGCGTACGAGCTGATTGTCATTATCTGAAAAATAGGTTTATCTAGGTAAAAGTATTATTAAGACGGTTTATGTGTTTGCTTTGAGGAGCAAATGATGGATGACTTCGAGGAGGCACCGGGTAATAAGCCCCTCCGCTTACCTAAGAAGGCAGCCAAAGTAAAGAATAAGGTAAGTTATTTTTATGAGACAAAATAAAGTGCTTTAACTGCCCTGCTTAATTCTCATTCATATTTTCGGTTCTTTTTTTTTTGAAGTAAAAGAGCTGGTAGTGTTAGAATTTTGTCCATGAAAGCAGCTAAAGTAACGAGCTTAATGTTTATAATGTAAAAAGTATACGCTTTCACATCCCGTTTATCTACATATGTGGAGGTAATGTCAGTTATTGCTTGACTTTAAGCTTCAATTAGAAGATAAAGCTTTAATGATGAAACGACTTGTTATGTCAGTTTGTATTTTATTTGTTCTTTTATCGTATCTTAGTTTTAGCTTAATAGTTCACATACTTAGAAATAGTGAATTCATCTCATTAAAAAAAAAAAGAACTATGCATTCTAGGCTCCTGCAGCTTTGCAAATAACAGCAGAGCAGCTGTTACGCGAAGCTAAGGAACGCGACCTAGAAATTGTTGCACCACCACCGAAAACTAAAATATCTGATCCAGAGGAGTTAGCCGAATACCAGAGAAAGCGAAGGTACATATGGAAATAAATTCATTATTTAGTTCTATGAAAAACTTTGCTTTGCAGTTGAAAAGTAAATGACTGATTAAAATTTTGTTCGGCTGAGGCTTTAAATTCATATTTTCTGGGAATTCTCAAATATTATCTGTTATTATTGCAGTATAAGGAATTGAGAGTTGTAGCAGTGAATGATTTATTAATTCATTTCTACAGCTTATTGAATTTTAGAAAAGAATTCGAGGATAACATTCGCAAAAATCGTTCGCAAATAGCAAACTGGGTAAAATATGCCAAATGGGAAGAAAATATAGGCGAAATGCAAAGAGCTCGATCAGTCTTTGAGCGTGCGCTTGATACGGATCATCGTTCTATCACCCTATGGCTTCAATATGCAGAGATGGAAATGAGGTAAATTTTTATAATAACCAGCTACCTAGATTGTTGGCACTGTGAATTTATCGCTTGTTTTTTTATTTTTTAGTATTGCTACGATATGATTATAAATTGGTTTGACTTTCACAGTAATTTAGAAACAAGCAAATCAATCATGCGCGAAATATTTGGGATAGAGCAATCACTATCCTACCTCGAGCTACGCAGTTCTGGCTGAAGTACTCATATATGGAAGAACTGATCGGAAATATACCGGGAGCAAGACAAGTAAGAGTCCTTCACCCTTCTCTTAGTAATATATATATAGTATTCGATATCTTTAGATTTAGATCATTGAAATAGGTTTCATTTCAATTCATGCTGTATGTAGCTTAGTATGATGCAGGTTTTCGAGCGCTGGATGGAATGGGAGCCACCGGAGCAAGCTTGGCAAACATATGTTAATTTTGAATTACGGTACAAAGAAATCGATCGAGCACGTACTATTTGGCAACGGTTTCTTCATGTTCATGGACATGATGTGAAGCAGTGGTTGCGTTATGCAAGGTTTGAGGAAAGGTTCGGCTATACAGGAAATGCCCGTGCAGTAAGTGCTTATCTTGCGGATTCTTTTTTGGTCGTTTGAAAAATATTAGTATCACAGAGGCAAGTGATAGCTGACAAGTGTGAAAGGTAATATATTTTAAGTTTTTCTAGCAGCAAATGTCTAACCTCGCTTCAGCAGTTGGTATTTAAAAAAAAAAAATTGCTTGAAAAACTTCATTGATAGCACAGAATTTTTATACAATTTTGGGATCGTAATATTTCTGAAATTATGAAATGAGCATTTCATCAGCTGTCCATCACAGGTTTATGAACGTGCATTGGAATATTTCGGAGCGGAAAATTTAAGCGAAAAATTACTAATTGCATTCGCTCAGTTTGAAGAACGACAGAAAGAGCATGAAAGATCAAGAGTTATTTACAGGTATGTGTTGCAATTTTGTAAAAATTTCCCATTGCTTCATTTGGTATGTATAGAGGAGCTCACTTTTAACAGTAATGTGGGGTTAGTTATGGAAATTGATTGAAGGCTGTGTTCAAAGTTGGATTATTTAAACTATTCACAAGTAAAGTTATCTTAATCTTCAACTCTGTTGATCTCATAATTTTGCAGATACGGGTTGGATCATCTTCCAGCTGATCGAAGTGGAGAAATATTTAAATTCTACACAATACATGAAAAGAAATATGGCGAGAGGGCGGGGATCGAGAACGTCATTGTTAGCAAACGTCGTCATCAGTATGAGGAAGTATGTTATCCTGAATGTTGAATGAAATGAAAGCCTTCATATATTTGACATGTAGTTTTGTAAAAACTGAAACTTCGAACTGCACGATATGAAGTTCAAAATTTTAAATGAAATTTTTTTTTTGCATTAATAGGTCCATTTCAGCAAATTGCTGATAATTGCTACAACTATGATGCTTGGTTTGATTATATTCGTTTGTTGCAAAATGAAAAAGTTGATCGAGAAGAAATGGAGGATACATTTGAGCGAGCAATAGCAAATGTGCCGTTGCAACCTGAAAAAAGGTATTTTCCTCAACATAATTTAATTTAATGTGAATATAAATTAGGTGTATATGCAGACAATTAAGCCATGTCCTTCTATCATGATTTTTTTTCTTTTTTTTTTTTTAGCAGAGCACGGTTTTTTTTTTTTTGAAGTGTTCAGTAATATTTGAGATATGGAAACAGACGAAGTTCATTTAATACATAAGCATAAAATTTGTTGTGTAAAAGTTTCATTAATCAGTTTAGTTTTTTCAAAATCATTACTGTGTCTTAAAAGGTACTGGCGGCGTTATATTTACTTATGGATTAATTATGCGCTCTATGAAGAATTGGATGTTGGTGACATGGAGAGAACACGAGATGTCTACAAAATTTGTTTACAAGTCATACCGCATAAGAAATTCACTTTTGCAAAGATATGGATTATGTTTGCGTGTTTTGAAGTGCGGCAACTTCGCTTAGCTGATGCACGAAAAATAATGGTATGTTTTAACAGCTTGGAATTGAGGAATGATGTAGAGAAGGCAAACCATTTAAGTTGAAATGGTACTTTGATTGGAAAGCTTAAAATTTTGCATGAATTTAACAGAGATACAAAATTTCCTTCCAGAAGCTCTACTTTTGCGGTTTAAATTAACAGATTGTAGGGAAATGCAATTGGAATGTGTCCTCGAAATAAACTTTTCCGGAGTTACATAGATCTTGAGTTACAACTGCGTGAATTTGATCGATGTCGGATTTTGTATGGGAAATTTCTGGAATATGCTCCGGAAAATAGTAATACCTGGATCAAATTTGCGGAAATGGAAACACTTCTTGGCGATATTGAGCGTGCGCGTGCAATTTTTGCCTTGGCTGTGCAACAGCCTGCATTAGACATGCCTGAGGTTAGTTCGCGGGATGTCTACATCGAGTTATCAAGAAGGTTTTAGTAAGATCAAGAAATTTGTAAGTAAATAAGTTGGAAGGGGAAATGCAAGAAATCTTAATTGCAGCTGCAGGGAATCACAGGAGTGGTTTCTGGATTTCTGAAAGGAATTCTTTCAACACTGTTTTTGTATGGGTTTTATTTCTTGTATTCTCAATCAACGTTTGTTGCAGGTTTTATGGAAAGCATTTATTGATTTTGAAGTAAGTCAAGAGGAATATGGCCGTGCTCGGCAGTTGTATAGTAGCCTTTTGGAGAGGACAAATCATATAAAAGTAGTTTTTTATTAAGTTTAACCAGTGATAGTTTTCAGTTTTGCATCTTTTTTGCAGAGCAAGTCAAGTTTATCGCTCCCGTCTTGCTTTATGCGCTGTTGTGGCTTTATTTTTTAGAAGTGAAATACAGAAAGTAATGAAAGTCAGGATCAATTTGACATCTTAAAGAAGGAACATGAATTGCACATCAGCGTAGGATCTTCTCTTTCATTATTCTTTCAGGTTTGGATAAGTTTAGCAGAATTTGAATTATTGGTTGGTGATGTAGAAAGTGCACGCAAAACATATGAGCGTGCCAATAGAAACTTGTCAGGTGGTGAAAAGGAAGAGAGGTTGTTGCTTCTTGAGTCATGGATGCTGTTTGAAACCAAACATGGTGACGAGGATTCCGTTGCAACAGTGAGCGACTTTATTGATTTCAAGAATATTTTAAAACATCGCATTTTTTTAGTACAAATTGCCGCAACAAATGTGAACATCATAATCTGGCCAATTCTATAATTTATTTAAGTCTCAAGCTTTTTTTTGTATGTTTTCTAAATAATTTCGGACTTGAAGTTTTTAGTCGGTCATTTTTAAAGGAAGAACATTTTTTCTTAACATTTCCAGATCCTGGTCATTGGGGTCTGTTGGCCGTTTCTGAAGATCTGGTGAAATAAGTTGTCAGTTAGGTTCTGATAATTGCATATATATGCTATGTTTTTTTAGATTCCCTGTCCAGTATCTGTATTTTGGATCTTTTTAATATGCATATCTGACCATAAATTATCTTCATAGTTTATTTTACGGTTTCAGATTACAGTTTTCATTGTATGATATTATTAACTTTGATTTAATAGGAGAACTTGTTGGCTGAACAGTTCCCGGTATAAACAGTTCCCCATAAGCGTGTTTCACTGAATTCTTTTTATGATTATCTCTATTTTCTGATTTCTGGATGTGAGCTGCTTTATCTAAATTTAGAAATCAGTTGATGAATTTTCCAGGTTTCTAGTCTTATGCCAAAAAAGGTAAAGAGGCGTCGTCAGATCCAGACTGAAGACGGTGTGGATGCTGGTTGGGAGGAATATTTCGACTATATATTCCCGGATGAACAAAGTAAAATATAATCTTTATCAGAAATACTTCCAAACATCAATATATTTATCTCACAGAAGTGGATTTATTTGTGCTAATGGCAGTATGGTCAAAAAAAAAATCTAGAATCATATTATAATTTCTGTTTTTATTTTAGCTTCTAAAGGGAGTATGAAGCTGTTTGAAGCTGCTCGTAGGTGGAAAGAAAAACTTGCACAAGCAGCTTTATCAGTTGAGAAAGATGTGGATAAGGATGTGAAAGAAGAAGTTCTCGAAGAAGAAATAACAGAAACAAAAACAGAAAGGGAGAAGAAAGTGCGTAAAGATGATTCGGATACTGACATTTCGGCATCGTCATCATCCTCATCATCGGATAGTAATTCTGATTCTGAATCAAGTTATGAATCAGACGACAGTGATTCGGATTCAGAGTCTGGTAAATCCTAATGTTTATGCTGAAAAAATGATGGAAAGGTAGGGATTAATTCGTTGCGTGTATTTGTTTCATTTTTTTTTTCCCCAATATTTTCTTGTTGACTACTTCTTTGGGTTCCTGATTTTTTCAACGAAATACCATGTCAAAATATATCTTGCATCGCTGAAAAGATTAGTGGAAATTTTTGTAGATTTGTTTTGATATTATGTATAGATCTTTGTAATTTTATATCATTGTACTTGATGAAATAAATTCTCATTCAGCTCAGGTTTTTTTTAATGCAGCAGCAAGTTTTGATACTGTTTATCATGTCGTGATACAGAAAGCATTTTTTTTTCATATTTATTGCTTGATTTCAGTATATGTAAATATTTTCCCTTCATGTCTCTTTACGAAGAAGAGATTTTCTTGTGTTGGTTATTTCTGAAATTTTGGAGCAAATAGTTTTGTTTCTACATATACATTTTAAGAACCAAAATTGTCCTGTTTAGCTACGATCGGCTTTCTTAACTTATCATTTAGTAACACGTTAGTTTGAAACCATCTCTTGTACAGATAGCAGCTAGCAGTTTTTCCTGTTTTAAAAATTTATATTCATTTCGAAGACATTTTTAGTTGAAATACTTCAATCATTTAACTCAAAAACAAATGCGCTATTTTTAATACATTGTTTTGTCCTGAATCCGCAACAACTTCATAATTCTCGTAGTGCAGTAGCTTCAAAATATCAGGAAATTATAAATGCCCAGTGGTTTAGTGAGAATTTGATTTCTTTTCAAAAAACGATTTCACTTTTTAATTAGCATTTTCCGGCTTTGTTACGTTATTGTCGGATTATGCACAGTTCATTCTCCCGATAAGACCTTTGTAATTGTTTTTTTTTTTTTTTCTTTCGTCTTTAAACTGTTTATTATTTTGATTGAAATGCTGTTGTGGATTGTTTAATGGTTTAAAAAGTTTGGGGTTGGCTTATATTTTCAAGTTAAAATTTGATTAAACTATATAACAGATTTATGAGCCATCTGATCCTCAATTTCATTTAACATTAGATGAAATGTAATGGCATACAATGCAGCAATCATTTTTGGTTGCTTTTCGAATTTTTCTAACTTTTTTTTTTGGTGCTGCCAGTATGAGGATACGAAATGAAAATGTGCAAAGTCGATGAAAATCATCTATCCTATGGGTAAGTTTCTATAAAAAAAAAAAAAAAAAAAAAAAAACTCTTATGCATTAAACTTATTTGAGTCTTTCAAGTTTGCATCTGAACACTAACTTAAATAATGTCCGAAATAATCCACTAAAATATTCATTAATTAAACTTTCATTCTAATGACTGAAAGAGATAGGAATAATACAGTGAACCGAGTGTGAATCTAATTAGCATTCTCTTAAATGGCATAATGTAGCAGCAAGCTGACAGCAACATTTCTAGTTAAATAACATTTTGTCGTAGTAATTATAGGAAGCTTCAAAGCAGTAAAATGCTATTTGAATTTTTTTTTTTTGAAGTTTGAAAATATCTTTAATTATTTGAATATGGAGGGGATTTTTTTCTTTTTTTTTGAATGCAATTACAGTTAAGTTATCAATGATCAGTTGTATTATCAATTACTGTTAAGTGTTATGCGAGTGAAATAATTTATCCGAAGTGAAGGTGAAGATGATAGAAAACAGGTTTTTGCTTGTAAAAAAAGGGAAGTGCAAAAGGAAACTTTTAGAAATGGATATGATAGTTTGTATAAGATACGAAATTGATAATTTAATTTTTGTCGATTCATGGTTTTTCTTTTTTTCTCTCTTTCTTTTCTTTTTTTTTTTTTTTTTTTATTTTGATAAATTAGCCATCAAATTTACAGAAATCATAAGAGCAGTTGTTGTTTTTTATTCTAACAATGATGTGTTCATTTCAAAATTTCCAACTTCACTGATAAAATGTGTTTATTTTTATTTTTTTTTTCTTGTTTTATCATTTACAATAATCTTGTATATTAATTTTATTACAAAAAAAAAAAAAAAAATTATTCCCTTTCCATCCTCTCTCAAGAAAAAGAAGAAAAAAAAGTGATAATAATTAAAATTTTGTGACAAAAAGTTGAATGACTCAACAAATTGCAATACATTTTAACGGAAATATTCAGCTGCATTACAAAAATCGGGAGAAAAAAAAGATTATTAAAAACAAACAAACAAAAGATAATTTCAAATAAGTTTACAACAACATATAATACCAATCAATAGGATAGTCGGATTCATTTCAGTAGCTATTTGAAAATTTATTAAAATTACTTGCTCATTATTATTTCATATCTTTTATAACAAATTTAAAATAAATTACAGTTTTGCTGTAATATGATATATAATGATACGATATCATTGTTCACTTTACACTCAATCTTATCTAATAGATCTATTGAGTGATACTCTCTCTCATAGTGTATAAAGTAAATTATTTATATAAAATAATTATTTCCTCCGCTAAATTATAAACTCTTAATAGAACTAATGATTTTTTAAATGCTTTTTTTTTTTTCAAATAAATATATGATTAAAATGAAGTAACTTAGAAATATTTATTGCAATATCATTTGACTAAACCTAAAATAATTGCCATTTTAAGGCACAAAATTCAATTTCTTCCTTTTAATTTAAAATTCTATCCATTAAATGATTGTTTGAATTTGTCCACCATCATACAACATTTAGTCTAAACTGTAATACTATCACATATGCCATCACATATTTTGCATTTATTAAATTTCATTAAATTGGAAGTATTGTTCGGTTAAATTTTATTAATTTCGGAGTTTCACAGGAGGGAAATTAGTTAAAAAAAAAAAAAAAGAAAGGAAAATTTTGCATATATTCTAAAATACACTGTTAAATATGAACTATGAGTTGTAGATATAATAAAAGTTATTGATCTGTATATGCACAATTAATGTTTGGTGCTTTTTTTTTTTTTTTTAATTGCAAATAATTAAATATTATTCGCATAATTAATTGGAATTATTAAATCTTTTAAAGAAAAATAAAAAAAAAAAAAAAAGAATAAAAAATAATAGTGCCATTTCTTTTTTATGAATGAAAGATCTGAAACGATAAGTCTATTGCTTAATGGAAAAAAAAAGTATATAGTCGGAAGTTTTTTTTCTTTTTTTTTTTTTTGATTTTATTTTTTTACTTATAAAAATTATCTTATCAAAACAAAAATTTAAAAAATGTGAAAATATCAATTTAAAGATTAATTTATACAAATTGAGAAATGTTTCATTCAAAAACATAATTAATGATAAAATTTATTTTTTGGAGGAAATTAAAAAAAGTGAAATTTTTAATAGTTTTTTGTTAATTGATTATTTCAATAATTTTATCAAATTTTTTCTTTTTAAGCTATGCTCGCATTTAATTTGGGTGATTTTTGGCTTACACGTTTTTTCTTCATTCTTTTATGCTATGGAATGATTTCAATTCTTATAATGCTATTAGTTTCGTATGCTCAGCGAAGAAATGATGGTAAAAATGATTTTTTTTTTTCCTCCTTTTTATGTATTATAATTTTTTTTTTTGAGAAAGAGGAGGAATTTATTAATTATTTATTATTAGTATCATAATTAAAGCAATGAAGAATCTAACGGATTATCATGTTCGACTAATTGATTAATTAGTTTATTTTTTGATAAATTATTTTAGGCATTTAATGATTTCTTATATGCCTCAACACTGTTATCATTTTCAGATGATGGTTTGAGATCGAAAACATTATTTCATTTTTTTTTACGAAAATTTGCACTTGGAAGTTATGATTATGATTTGATCTTATCGGATTCCGTAAATTCAAGTTCAGTTATTTCGCCAAAAAAAAATCTTCGTCATAATTTTGTTCGCCTTATTTTATATTTTTTAAGTCTTCAAATTACACTTATTTCAATGGGTTATATGCAAGAACGAATTATAACACAGGTAAATATGTATTAGCATATATGTATTTTTTTTTCCATTAATTTTATTTTTATTAATTATTTCATTTCCGTAATCATAGTAACCTGCCAACAAATTATTAATCGTTTTAATCAATTCATTCTGAAGAAGTGGTCATTTCAATTAATTGTTTTGCTTATTTCTGTTATTTTCGTTGCTCCAAAATTAATTAATTCTTCCTTCTTTTTTTTTTTTTTTTTTCTTCATCCTTAACTTCCAGACTTACTTATCAGCCGTGGATCATCAGTTGAACAAATTTGAAAATACTCAATTTCTTGTTTTCATGAATCGTATTTTTGCTATTATCCTATGTGCTATATACTTAATTCTAAACTGGAAAAAGTTTCCTTTTAAACTATTATTTACATTTTAGAAGTGCTTCTTCTTACAGTAACCATTAAATGATATTCGCTCTAAAAAAAAAAAAAAAAAGAAAAAGAAATGAAATCTATGATACCATTTATTTTACAAATGAATAAAGCCAAAAGTGAAATTTATCAATTTCAAATTTTGTAAATTTAAAATTTCTTTTCACTTTTTGTTTTTTAATTAATATATATTAATTACAGAGAACCGCCTCATGTTCCCCCATTTTATAAGCATTTATTTACATCTTTTTCCAATACGCTCTCATCATGGTGTCAGTATGAAGCATTGAAATTTGTTTCATTTCCAACTCAAGTAAGTTTAGTTTTTTTTTTTTATCAGAAAAAAAAAAAGAAATTTTAATTATACAACTTTCATTAATTGTAAATTTTTTCTTTTTTGATACATTGATAATTTTGACATTTAAAATATTTGTAGAAAAAAAAAAGAGAAACGAAAACAATAATTACATATAGTAAAGAAAGTCCAATGTTACTTTTTCTCTTTATTTTTAAATCAAATTAAAAAAAAAAAAAAAAATGAAGTGATTTAATAAATTTTAGTTTTCCTCTTCTTTAAGTCAAAACTTAAAAAAAAAAAAAAAAAAAAAATTTAAATATATTTCTCCTTTTTTTTTTTTTTTTTCTCAAATTAAATTTTTTTAAAAAAGTAAATAATTTTTCCTCTCTTTTCCTTTCTTTTTTTTTTTTTCACTCAAATTAAATTTTTTAACAAAATAAAATATTTTTTTTTTCCTTAACTTAAATTAAAAAAAAGAAATTGAAATAATATTTTTAGACAGTTTGTAAAGCATCAAAAGTGCTACCAACAATGTTGATGGGTTTCATTATCAGAGATGAACGCTATGGATGTGGTGAATATATTTGTACTGTTATGCTTGCATTTGGTGCATCGTTATTTCTTCTCTCAAATAACTCAAAAACATTTAATTCTAATGGTATGAACAATTTACAAAAAAAAAAAAGTAATAATAATTAGTAAAAGTTGTAGGAGAAGAAAAAAAATCATTGTAATTAGCAAAAATTTCAATAATTTTTCTTTTTTTTTTTTTGAAAAAAAAAAGTTGTACTAAAAAAAATAAAAAATTTTGTCATATAAATAATTTTATTTAAAAAATAAATAATTTTCAGTGCTAGGTTTTTTTTTTTCTACATCCAAAAAATATTGTATTTCGGAAATAACAAAAATAAAAAAAAAAAAAAAGTAAAGAAAGGAAATTTATACTGAAACAATTTGATGAATAAATGAAATCTAGGATCTGAAAGATTAAAAAAAAAAAAACAAATCTTTTCTTTTTTTTTTCTTAATAAAATTATTTTTAAAACTAATCTTTTTTTTAATTAGATTGTTTTGATGAGATAAATTTCACTGTTTATATTTTTATCATTGATAATTTCTCTGTTTTCTTTGTTTCCGATTTGGTGTTAATTGGATTTTATATTGTTGAAATTCGATAAATCTCTCTCAAAATAAATGAAAATGAAATGACTGTATCACATTTTCAATTGTAAATCTATCAAATTTTAGCATTTTTATCATCAAATCGTGTGACTACATTTTCCGGTATTTGCTTAATGTTCGGTTATCTTTTATTCGATGCTTTCACATTGAACTGGCAGAAGAAACTCTTTGATGTTCGACCACGAGTTTCCAGATATCAGGTTCTGAATAAAATTTTAATTAATCTTGCTTTACTGAGGAATGAATTATGAATTTGGAAACATAAAAACTGATAAATTATCACAATTTAACTATATTATACTTGATTTTGTTTCCTTTCATACTAAATTGGTGTTAATTAAATTTGTTGCAAATTCGGTTTAGATCATAAAATTAATAAATTATCACAAATTAACTTTTGTAACATTTAGTTTTTTTTTTTTTCTTTCCCATATTTAATTTCTATTTGATTAAGTTTGTTTATGAATTCCAAATCATAAAATTGATAATTTATTGCAAATTAACTTTATAATATTTAGTCTCCTTTTATGTTTCATTCATATTAATTTAATTTTTTTTTTTTCTCAAATGATTCGTAAAGTTTCCATTTTTCAACTCAGTTCATACATATTCCGTACTATACCTTTTTTAATACTGTAAGACTTTTTAATGCCTTTCTTTTTTTTCTTTTTTTCTTTTTTTTTTTTTTAAATGATGTAAATTTAATTTGTAGAATCAAATCTACTCTCCTAGATTATGTCACAAATTCAAATGCTATCTAAAAAGCAGCCAATAATAGCGAATATTGGAAATAAATGATTAAGCAATAACTTTTTTTTTGATAAAATTAGCATAGAAAAAAAAAAAAATGATAGCACCAGTTATATAATACTAAATTGTAAATTTTAATTTTATTTATTTATTCGTTTATTTATTTATTTGCTTATTTATTTATTTACTTATTTTCAGATGATGTTTGGTGTGAATATATTTAGCATGATTTTGTGCCTTGTAACGCTTGTAATGGAAGGGAAACTTCTTTCGCCGTTTCAATTTTTAGTAACTCATGAAGGATTTGCACGAGATATAATTTTATTATCTCTAACGGGCGCTTTAGGACAGGTTTCATTTAAATTTTATTTTATTTTTTGTTTCTTTCATTAATTTATTTCAACATTTTAGATAATAAAGGATTACTTAGATGCTTAGATATTAGTTTTTTTTTTTTTTTTTCTTTAAATTTTACTTATTTTAACTTTTTTTTTTTTTTTTTTTTTGTTCTTTTTATTACTCAAATAATACAAATAATATGCTGCTAATTTGAGGAAATTCAAAGTGATCACAGTCTACTGTAATATTTTTCGTTTTTTTTTCATTACATTTTTAAAATTGCATCTAAATAATTTAAGAAATTTTTCTTATAATATTATTTTTTAATATTTGTTACAGCAGCTAGATGACTTTTATACAATAATTGAGGCTTATTATGTTAACTCTTATTTAAATTACTCCAAAGATCTTTTTTTGTTTTTTTTTTTTTTTTGTTTTTGAAAATTTTTTATATCATCGTTTTCAGGTTGCAATTTATGCTACAATTGAACGATTTGGGCCAGTAATATTTGCTGTTATGATGACATTAAGGCAAATACTTTCAATATTACTTTCAGCGATAGCCTATGGCCATCCAATGTCTGCTTTATCTATCTTTGGCCTAATGATAACATTTGCAGCTATTTTTGGTACCATTTATACTCGTCATCATCGAACCACATAATTTAAGTACCAAATGGAAATTTAATTTGAACTTGCTAAAGAGTAGTTCTTTTAGTCCTAGATGTAAAAATTCTAGATGGTAAAAATTTGACTTAAAGAAATATAAATATATACATTTAAAAAAATATATATATATTTACATTTCTTTTTTAATTAAAAAAAAGAAAAAAATATATATATATTTATATTTCTTTTTTAACATTACATATTACATATATACAATGTTTGCTTTTTCTTTTTAATTGTGGATTCCATATATCTTCAATTTTTCTCTCTTTTTTGTTCTCTTTTCTTTTTTTTTTTCTTCTTTTTATCAAAATTAAAAAGCTAAAACGATTTATTTGTTTTTCATTTTGGCTTAAAATATGTTCCTAGCATTTATTTTGCCAACAAAAAATACTTGAAATTTGTGCTTCGAATACTTCCCCTTGTCTATATCTCATTTTTATTTAAATCGCATTAATTAATGGATTTGTTTAATGAAATTGCTTAATTTTTGTAATTTGTTAGAATAAACAAACTTTCTAAATCATCATAAATTTACAATGCTAAAATTGCGCGAATGAGAAAAAAATATTCAGGAAAAAAAAGTTGCTACTACCGGATTGAGTATTGGAATATTCCGTAATACAATGCTGAATGAATATAGTTCAATAATTTTTTTTTTTTCCAAGATATTAGGAAATTTCTTATTTCATCAAAGAATGAATTTCTTATAATTCCAGGACTAATTTCAGGCTGCCCTTCATTAGAAGTGTTTCATTTTTCATTCTTGGAAAAAAAATAATAATAATAATTCTACATCCCCAAATTGTCTAAATGCTCTTCTAGTTTTTTTTTTTTTCCTTACTTTTTTTCTTATTTTCCTGTCTTTAAAGCGAAAATAGAGGATGAATGTAAGCAACTAAGATTTGATTAGTAGTTCATTTGATTGTTGAAAAAACTCTTTTCATTGATAGCTTAATGGAGGAAATCAATTTACAGCAACAGAATAAATGCTATTCGGAAAAAGATGAAAAAATAGTTTTAACATAATTGTTTAGATAAGAAAATGATAGCCTGCATCTCTTTTCTTTATCTTAAAATTGCATCCAATAAAATTGAACCTCAAATATCTTCTACAGAAAAAAAAAAAAAAAAAAAAAGAAAAAAAAAAAGAAGATAATTCAATCTTTTGAAGAAATTAAGTAAACACTTTCTTCCTTTTCTTTTTTTTTTTTTTATTTTTTTTTTTAGCTACGTCTGGTCTGCCAAGTATCAACTTTTTGAACTTCTTCAGAATGCATCTATCAAGTTTTAGTATTAATGATAAATACGACAGAAGTTTGTCGTAATAGCTCCTAGTCTAGTTAGATTATTGTATGAAATCATTCATTTCGAAACATTACCAAACGATAAACATCAGTGAACGACGATCAGACATTAAATGAGAATTGCTAATTGCAAGGGGGAAAAAAAATAGGAAAGGAAAGAAATGAAATAAAAAACAAAAACGGAGGAACACTGAAGACCGTCTTATACGAACATGTAAACAATGACCTAGCTAGTTGCTACCATCGGAATTCTCAGTAAAAGGATATTTAGAATCATTAATAGTTGAGGTAATGAGCTTGACATCTCCGATTTGTACCTTTGGAAAATTTAGCAATCTGTGCTTTGGTTTCAGTAGAACTGCATTGGTAAACTATCTCTAAAAGTTGATTCGGCTATTTAAAATTCCAATTCCAATCTAAATAAAAATCAAAACAGGGAAAAAAATTATATAAATCAAACTGTAATTAAAAGAAAAAAAAAACACTACAAGGTATAAAAGGACGGACCAGATTTCAAAATTAGAAAAGATGAAATAAAGCTCTGCAAAAAACAGAAAAAGCACTCATATTATCAGTAGTATCAGGTTTAGTTACTATGATGACCCATTTCAATCCTACTGTAAAACGAACAAGAAATGGTAATATTTGTAATATTTTACAATGACTTTATTCAAACTCCTAAATTCATCTAATTTTCGATTAACCAGGCAAATGGCACGAAAAAAGAGTATTATCACAACATTTACATTTCAGTATTTGCGTATCACAAAAAGGAATGCAGCAAAGACAAGCGAAACTGAATATAATTCGGAAATGAAACAGATATTACTGGTGAAATTATTAAATTTAAAAGTTTACACTATAAACAAAGTCCGTACAGTGACCAAAGCAATCACTTCTAAGTACGACTCAAATCCAAAAATTATTTCAAAGCAACAACTTTTTTAATATCAAGCAAAATTTACTAGGGACTAAAAGTTATTTGAAATAAGAAAAAAAAAACTAGCAATCATGAAGTTAACAAAATACCAATATTACTGTTTTCTAACTAGTGTGCCAGTTTATTGCAAGAGTCCTTTAACCAGCAAGAGTACTTTCGTGTCCAGTCAGTATACACAGATCACACAAATCTGCTGCTGAAGATGTTTCTCTTCGTTTCAAAACTACCAATCTGGAAGTATATGCACAGATTTAAAACAATGCGTGTAAATGATTTTGGATTATTTGAATTTTAAGTTAGCGACTTCAATTATAGCAAAATTCCCACGACAATTTAAAGCATCAAAATAACATCACTGCTAAATAGAAAACTGTTCTATGACTTTTTTAATTACAATCGGATTTCTTAATTGTTGCTCTGTTTGAACGGACAGACCAAATAAATGCTTACTTGTCACTTCCTACGACTTGATAAATGTTATTTGGATCGTTAATATCTTGTGTAATTGAGCCATCAACAAATGCACGACCCTTAAAGAAAAAAGTGATTTTAAAATTTATTAGGCTTGAATTTTAATGTTTAAAAAAGAAAATTCAATCATATTTTAGTACCTGCACGCCATGTGGATGAAAAGCAAGAATTGAGTCTGAAAGCGAAACAAGATTTTCAATTTGAAAGCCAAATTTGAATTGTGCTGGCGAAAGACGAGATGATTTAACAATTCCTTCCTGATTGACCACAACACATCGGTTCTCGTAGCATAATAGCAACGCGTCCTAAATTTTCTTTTCAAAAAAAAAAAAAAAAAAAAAAGAAAAAGAGAAAATGGACTGAAATGCACAACTAAAATAACACTTCTGGTAGAATAATATAGAATAATATTATGGCTGGTAGCATAAAAATCCATATCACATGAAGAAGCTGTTGATGAGCAACCTTCCTCAATTCCACTAATGAGCAGCCTTGTTAAATTTCGAAAAATTAACTCTTGCAAACAAAATACGCACTCTATCCACTTGTTTCAATGCAACAACACCAAGACAAACTGCTTCCGCTCGATCTTGTCCAATCAAATCGCAATGTACAGTTTCGTCATTAAAATTTACATAGTGAAGATGAAATTTACGTCCTACTCCTTTGTACACCGCTAAACAAACCTAGAAATGAGAATACGCCACTGACTGTTAACGAATAATCAATTCATCCAGCAAAAGAAAAATGGATAAATTTCACTAATTATAAGGAATTTTACCTTTGGAAAATCAGCATCTGTTCCAGCAGAATATATCAGTTGAAAAGGTCGGAGCGGGAAATGAGGAATGCGCATTTCCACTGTTTTCAGAATAAGAAATTTAGCTAAAGGTTCGTACCATTGGAATAATATTACAGCAGATGGTGTTGCGCAACAAAGATACACATTACCATTTACGCCACTTCGTGCTACATTGCAGTGAATAACATCTCTATAAGTTAGATAAGGAATTTAGAACAGGTTTGTAAACGTTTTCAGCTTAAGAATTCTAGTCCTTTTAAAATTATGCAACTGTAGCGAAAAATCAAGTTTGAAGAGAGACTTGGTTTCTCTTTTCTCTTTAGATACATACTTGGTTTCAGGTAGACGTGTAGTTATAGCAAGTTTCTTTGGTAGATATTTTTCGGGAATTTTGTTCATCGGTTTTGATATCCTCTGGGTAAGATTTCGCAACGACAAAGCAACCAAATCATGACGATACAGGTACGGAGTTCTCCCTACAATTTCCATCTCAGATGAAATTATTTCTGATCATGCTTAAATTTTAACTCTCTTACTAATTCTTTTGTTCATATTTTATCTATAACACCTGCCAAAACATAATAACGCACCTATCAATTTCATCTTAAAGCAGCAAACAATTTAAAAGAAGATTTGAAAATCAAACCTTGTACGGCCATCAGAATATTCTTCTGCACATGTAACCATGAACAACGCCGTTTGTGTATCAAAACCATTGCTGCTTCATGCAATTCATCCATATCTAGCGTGAAAATCCCTTCTTCAGCACCAATTAACAAAAACTGACGCGAAGTATTAGGATGAATCCAAGTTGCGGTACTATTTATATGCAACGGACAATCATGGAAGATAAGCGAAAAACATGCACCCATCGCGACCTAAAAAAAATCATGAGTTTTAAGATAATAGATTTGACAAGTTTTCAGAAGATTATTAAGTAGATAACAAAGAAATTTTTGTCACACAATTAAATAGACATATTTGAATTTATATTTCAGCAAAATACCTTTGGTGTTGGAGGTAATCCGAAACAAGTCTGAGGTCGTGGCAGAAGATAACTTGAGCAACCATTAACTCGATGCCTCACTTCTTCGCTCAAACACGGGTGGGAATGTGGTGATTCAAGTGACGAAGATCGTTTTGCTGGCTGCTTAGTACGTGGTGGACGTTGAGGCATAAAAAAATCTGAACCAGAAGATCCTGAAGTATGTACTAAAATTATGTTGTTGAAATGAGATGCAAATGAAGTTTCAGGCAGAACTGTTAGCCTATCAAGTTTAAGACTCTCATTTCTAGTTTATGACATAACTTGCCGTAATGATATCGTGTTAAGAATTTAATAAGTCTAATCTAAAAATAAAAATCACCATTGATTTGATCTGATGAACAAAAGACTCCATCATCTACATCATTTATAACACCGTCGTTATCATTAAGCAGTGATAAGGCTTGAACAACATCTGGTAGTGGTGGATGTTCTTTGGCAGGAAGTGTTCGATCCTTGAATATAAAAATGAAAAATTGAGAATTTTAATACAAAACTCACCGATATAACCGTGTACATAATTAATTCTCATCCAAAAAAAGAAAAAAAAAACAACCTCATGATAATGTCGACCAAAATTTGCTACTGAAACTTCGGATGTTGATGGTTCACCCCAAATTCGCGCCATAAGTGCATTTGCATCATCACATACACGTATTGCATCTTGAGCGGCACGAGGATGGGCACGACTACGCGATTTAATTCGCGATATTGTCAACATCTCACCCTAAATAAACTGGGAGAAAACATGAAAATATTTCGACGACAAAAATTAGTTCCTTAATGGCTAAAAAAACAAGATTGAATTCCCTTTTAAAGTAAACCTCTTCATCATCATCTGTATAGACTGAGGAAAACTGTCGACCGAATACAGAAGCGGAAGATACACCACCAGGATTGTTAACCTTATCAAGCAGATCGCGGGTCATTCTTGAAGAAAGTGCTCCAAGAACGAAATGGTGACTCTAAAATGAGAGATGGATTACAAATCTGAATTTAAAAACTACTATGAATCTTTACAGAATATTAAAGCTGCTCCGTAGCATATCACAACAACAGAAAGTGGTTTGCTAAATTTTAAAAAACGTACTGTTAAAAGTTTTTCTGGAGTTGGTCTCTTTTTTGGATTTTTTGTCAAACATTGTTTGATGAAGTCATGAAAGAATGGTGACCTAAAAGAATCAGTAGTAATGAAATAATTTGTGTTTCCAGTGATGCGGGTAATCCAGGAAAATTTTCTTTTTTGTAAGTGAAAATAATTAATCACGAATACGAAGGGAATAATCTGACGGTAAGCACTAAAAGTATTTTTTAATAAATTGATCTGGGAAAGTATAGGGCAATAATACTATTGTACTAACTCGAAAAAAGTGTGAGATTAAACCGACTCAGTCAGTTGCAGTTCAGCTAAAAAAAAAAGGGTTCATTAACTGTGATTTTGCAAGATTCAAGATGAATTATGGTTAAGAACTTACCATTTATATTTATCTTTGAGTGTTGGTGGTTTATAAGATGATTTTGTCATAAGATATAAAACCTGCATAGGATGCAAATCAAACAGAGGTGGTTGCAATTCAGCTAATTCTACTGCCGTAATGCCAACGGCCCAAACATCGCATTCGACACCATAACCACCTCGACGCTCCACACATGCTACTTCTGGTGCCATCCTGATGATAAGAAAAGAGATTACGCATCATGACAAGAAAAAAAAAAAAAAATTGAAACTAATTCTGAAGAACTAAAATATGAATGAAATATATAAGTCCATAACTTACCAATATGGAGTACCAATAAACGATTTCCGTTTTCCAATGGTAGCGGTAATTTGTGCAGCAATGCCAAAATCAGCTGAACAAATATAAAAACTAAATTTCGCAAAACCTTAACTTAAAAAAAAATCCTTATCAATACGAAAAAAAAAAAAAATGCTACATACCAAGTTTAACATCACCAGAATGGGTAAGCAGTATGTTTGCTCCCTTTACATCTCGATGCACCATACCCTTAGAATGAAGATAATGAAGACCCTTCAGTGTTTCACGACATACAAATGCTATTTGAAGCTCTGATAAAGGACCAGTCACTACAAAAAAAAAAGCCATAGAATCTTCATGCAAATTGAAACATTCATGCCCATTTGAATAAAATGGAGAAATATGGTCCTCTCCCCTTCTATCAATCAGTTTCATTTTTTCAGGATGAAAAAAATGCTGCAGGAATATTCTATAATTGAACAAATAATAGCATAAAGCTTTAAATGAAAAAAGCGCTCAAGATATTTTCACTTTCTTATTAAACATTACAGCATTTGTTTCGCTTTGAACTTCATCTAACTGTATTCTCCCTGTGGTAGGCCTATAGGAATGCGATGACTATAAAGCCGATTTATGCAATGAAAACCCATAGTTCTGCTTTACAGTATTAACGTGAGAATGGTAATTAAATTAAAACTACAAATAATATAATTAAAAGTATTAGAAATGTTCCAAAAATCCTAAAATACAAAAAAAAAAGAAAAAATTGAAAGCATACTATGATATATATCCTGAAGCGAACCACCACTACAATATTCCATAACAATCCACAGCCGGTCACGACGTAAATAACTGCCATGATAAGCAATAATATTCGGATGAACACAGCCGCGTATCATCAAAATTTCTTGCTGAATAACAGCAAAATTATCACCAGCTTCTAGCTTTACCACTTTTACCGCAGATAATTCACCAGTTCTGTAAATACTTTGACAATTTAATTACTGCTAAGGAGGAATATAACTAATAAATATAAAGGAGAGAAAACATAAACCAATTTAAAGCTTACTAAAATTTACTTAATATCCAGTGAAATTATAGCAAATAACTGTTAACAAGGATAACTTCAAATTGGATGCACATTAAATTAAAGCATTTCTAATATTTTGAAACAAGCGATCACTAAAGCCTATCGATTTATGCTACTTATGTGATAACATTTCGATCAATTCCAATCAATAATTCAATCATTTTCTAATCTTTAGATGTATTTAAAAAAAAAAAAAAAAAAAAGAAAGAAAATCTAAAATGTATAAATGGAACCTAATATGCTTGGCTTTATAAACTTCACCATATGTACCCGAACCTACTCGTTGCAACAATTCATAGTCATCCGTTGGATCGGCTCGCTTAATAACATCTAAACTCATTATCTGAAATATTTCAATCATATCATTCCTATTATCTTTACCTTTAATTAATTACAACAAAATTATTAATGTTGAAAATATTGAAACAATAAAAGTTAATTTCTCGTGTAAATAAGCTAAATGGAAATGAAATGAATTTGCACCTGCTTGTTAAAGGTTGGATATATGCAATAGGAAGTGAAATATTGACAGATGCTGCAAAAAGCTGAAGCTCACAGCTGTTCGTTAAAATGCTGAATAGTATTGAATAGTATCACATGCCACATTATCTCTACTGTATAATTAATACAAATAAATGTTACACACAAACACTTGTAATATCCTAAAAATAAAGGAGAAAAAAAAAAATAGATGAATTATTATTTAGGATAGGATAGAAAATTCAATTTCAAAATTTCAATTTAAAAAACTTCGTGAAATTTTCGGGAAAAAAATTATTTATTTATTTTTTATAACATTAGTATTATTATTTCTTATATGAAAGATATGCAAAAAGAATCCTTCATCGATATAAAATTTGAAATAATATATTTCAAATAGTGAGCATTTTCTATAAATCTTAAAAGCCAAAAGTCCAGTGCTTTCGAGTACCGAGATCTTATTCGCATAGAAAGATCCAGTTAAGAACAGCCAAAAAGTTCATTCAGTACTACTATCACTAATGCTACAACTGTCCGACAAGGAGAGGAAATTATAGCTGATATGTGCCAAAAAATCCATCCACTACTGCTACTACTACCCCAACTATTTGACACGTAGAGGAAGTTAGTTACAGCCACTACAACTATTCGATACATACAGGAAGTACAGCTGATAAGCGTTGATAAAAGTTTATCCAAATACTACTACTACAACTATTCGACACGTACAAGGAAATAATAGCTAACAAGAGCCAAAAAGTTCAGTACAATAGCACGTAATACCTATCTCTCTATCTTTGTGTTTCTATGGTGATGCACGACGACACGCAATAATTTCATCCCATCAAGATTGAATCATATTACTGAGGATAGTAGGAAGTGCATTCCCTTGAAGGAGCCGCCGAATTATCCCCGAAAGAAGCCGAATTATCCTCCGAAAGATGCCGAATTATCTCCCAAAGGAAACAATTTTTTTTATACTCTTTTTTTTTTTTTTTTTGTCATTATACACCGAACTGTTTTTTTCTTTATTAAAAGTAATTATTTAATAATTTTTTTGAATGTAAAATTTAATTTTTATGAAGACATTGAAATTATAATAAGTAATTAATGAGTAATCAAAGTTTTTAGTTATTTATTAGAGTATTTGATCTGTAACATATAATTAGGAGCTCAAGTATAAATTTAAAGAGAATTTCTCCTTTAAAAATGCTCAATTACATCTTTCTTTCAATCTTCCCTCTCTCTCCCTCTCTCTCTCTCTCTCTCTCTCTCTCTCTCTCTTTCTCTCTCCCTCTCTTTCTCTCTTCTCCTTTGTTTAAAATTTTATTTTCAAATTTTCCTATTATCAAAATAACAAACAACTGCTATAGTCCAAGTTATTATCATTTTGTTTTCTTTTTTGTTTTTAATTGAATCTAATTTTTCTTTTCTAAAGAACTTTTAAAATCGAAATTGTGCTCAGTTAAACTGCTTGGAGATCATTTGTCTTATCACTGAAATCTGATAGCATTTTAAAAGACAAACAAAATATTGATTGATTTTATTTTAATCAAAAATTATTCATATAATAGCAATCACTAATAGAATATTAATTATTAACAATCATATTTTTTTTTAAAAAAATATTAATTATTAATAATCTTAAATTTTTTTTTTCCTTCAATTAATTTTTAGTAATTTTTTTTTTGAATCATTATTATCACGATATAATATCGCCTAAAATTCAAACAAAATATTGATTTTAATTACAAATCGCTACATATACGCATAGACTAATAATTATGAATATCCTATTAATTAATTAATTATAATGTTTAGTAGTGTTTTAACCTCCTGTTAATAAAATAAATTGTTAAAGAGTATATGAGGCAATAATAGTGAGAGAAAAAAAAAGAAAAACAAAAAAATAAAAAATATTTTTTATAAATTGTAAATGATTGTCAAAGATTTTTGAGAAATATTGTTAAAATATATTTATTAAATATTATTTACTTAATATGGTATAAATTATATACGTAATAAATAAATAAGTAAATGAATAAACAATAAGTTATCATATGTATAAATACTTCTACATGTAAGATATGTGTTTTGTATTTAGTCATTGAGCAAAAATCTTTAAAAAATGAAAAATAAAAATTTAAATAATTCCATCGTTAAATTTATAAAAAAAAAAATCTAAATTATTTTTCACTTAAAAGAAAAAAAACTTTCTCCACATAAAGGAAGAAAAAAAAAAAAGAAAATTTTAAATTTACAACATAAAAAGCTCATTACGCATAACGCCTGACATATGTATTTTAAATTTTAAATGATTTAAATCCATTCCATTATCTCTCATCCCTTCTTTTTTTTTTTCTTTTTTGATTCATTCGTTCATTTTGCTTAATTTGCGAACGATATTTATTGATGTGATTAATTAATTTACACATTTAATTGAACATGTTCT
This sequence comes from Setaria digitata, assembly GCA_003640385.1. Classification (NCBI taxonomy): domain Eukaryota; kingdom Metazoa; phylum Nematoda; class Chromadorea; order Rhabditida; family Setariidae; genus Setaria; species Setaria digitata. The sequence continues at coordinate 40,498 of RCAB01000250.1, read as the reverse complement.
TGTTAATTTATAAATATTAGCAATAATATTTTATTTTGGGAAATATAACAGAAAGAACTGTTAATTTTAGGTTAGAATTATTTTTTATATTGCTGCGAAAAAAAAAAAAAAAAATTAATCAAAAGGTATGAAAAAATACAACGAGAGAGCGAGGGAGAGAGGGAAAGAAGAAGGTAGAGAGGAATTAAAAGTAATTAGCTAATTAATTTATTAAATTTAAAATTGTCAATAGTTATTAGAATAATTTTGATAAATAGTAAAAAAAAAAGAAATGTTGAAAATTCGCTAACAATCTTGCAATATGAAAGCTCTAAATAATAATGGCAATTGCAATTTCGAAATAAATAAAAGATGTGAAAAAAGGAAAGAAGATAAATATGGATATGATAAGAATATGACAATGATTACTGAGTGATAAGAAAACAGACGGAGGGAGAGATAGGTATGGATGATAGAGATAAGACAATATTTATGAATGATAAACATGCAAAAAGAGAGAGAGTCGAGAAATATGGATGATAAAGATACGGCAATGATTATGATAAGAATGTAAGAAAAGAAAGGGGTAGGGAGAGAAAGGGAGAGAGAGAGAGAGAGAGAGAGGTATTATCTGAGAATAGATGAAAAGATGAATGAAATGAGACACATTTGTAAAAGATCGATTTAGGAAAAGAGTGGCTCATGTTTATTATTTCAGTAAAAAGAAACAAAAATAAGAAATGAATTTTTTTTTTTCTTTTTTTCCTGAAAAGACTAAAAATTATTTTTTTTTCCCCTACAAATTTAAATTGAGAAATTTTTAATTTTGTTTTATAATCGTTCGGTATTAGGTACATTTGGCATTATATTACATTATTGTTATAGAAGGAAAAAAAAATCATTTCCTAAATTTGATAACTTGTAATTTTTTTTCTTTTTTAGTTTTTATTAAATTAAATTTGTTTTCAAATGTTTGAAAAGAAAAATTGGACCATAAAGGCATTAGAAATATTTTTGTGGTTATTTCTAATGTAAATTACTAAAAAAAAAAAAAAAATTAGAATGTTTTGCTAAAATATTAAATGTGAGTATAAGAATAATTAAAATATCAATTATCAGTGTGGTAAGTATGTTAGATATGAATATGCAAGCGATAACATTAATGATAAGTGATGATTATTAATACATTAAGAAAGAATATTGGAATATAGAAATAATTGTCAGGATATTATTAACATTAACTACGAAACATTAACAATAAGTGAAGAAATGTTAAAATAATTATGAAAACAATAAAGACAAGTGGAGAAATGTTAAAATGTTTTGTGAAAACAATAAGAGCAAGTGGAGAAATGTTAAAATATTTTGTGAAAACAATAAGAACAAGTGGAGAAATGTTAAAATATTTTGTGAAAACAATAAGGACAAGTGGAGAAATGTTAAAATAACTGTGAAAGCATTAAGAATATATGGAGAAATATAAAATATGCAATGAAAACATCTTTCAGACTATTCAAGTGCTTGTGAAAATATTTGAAATGAGTGCAAAAACATTAAAATAACTGCGAAAACATTAAGAATGAGTGCAGAAATATTAAAATAATTGCGAAAATATTAGAAGGAATTGTAGACCGATAAAAAAAAAAAAAAAAAAAAAAAGCATACTTGTGTTTAGTGGAATTTTATTATTCAGAGTATGTTTCCCATATGTTAGTTTGAAAAATGTATATTAGTTAATTGGTTTCAATTTTCTAAATATACTTAAAAATTTCGTTTTTAAATTTAATTCTAATTTCAGAAATACAGATTAAAAAGTAGCTTTGAATTGGAATTCTTATTCTCATCCATTTGCATATATCATCATTGTTGAAATTAATTAAAAGCGAAAAAGCTTCCGGCTATTTAACCCTCTCCTCCGAGCAAATGGTAATTCTAATTTTTTGAATTCGTTTTACACATTAAAAAATTTAATCATTTATCAACGTTCTTCTTTTTTAATTTTAATTTTTTATTTTCAATTTATAAATGAAAAATTTTCATAAAAGTTAATAATTTGAACTAAAAAGAAATAAATAATGTATTAGCAAAATTACAAATGTGACGAAGTGAATTCTTATTTAAAAATTAATTAAAACAGTAACTGTTTTAAAGGGATCAATCAATTAGCAACTGATTACTTGTACAAGCAGAGAACGAAAACAGAGAGAACCAGTGGAGAGAGGGAGAGAGAGAGAGAGAGAGAGAGAGAGAGAGAGAGAGGAAGGAATAGTTGTAATTTGTATCAGGAAAGCTGAGGGAGAAGTTGTGGTTGAACTCTGTTCCATCAGCAATACATTCCAATCTTTTCGATAGTTAAAATATTCCAATCGATACGAAATATTTCATTGTTCCTTTTTCGTTTTAGAAACATCTTAGGTACTTAGGTTGTGCTAGGCTTCCGTCCACTTGGCTGCAGTCATATCTACCAGTAGGTAGGAAATCCAGGGAACGGGACCTAAGTGATAAATAAGTGAATCATGCTAGGCTTCCTCTTGGCTCCTTATTGCTGTTGCCTCTTGCTGTCATTACCATTGGCTATTATTATTTCATTTAATGCTAATTTATACAAATGTCTTTTTATTTCAAAACTATGAAATTTCTTTTTCAATTTTTATCACCACTGTTCTTAAAAAAAAAAAAAAAAAAAAAAGAAAAATGATTCATTTTTTCTTTTTTCCTTTTCTTTTATAAAATTCTAAAAGTTTGAAAAGAAGATTTTCACATTATTAGATTGCAATTGATGCATTTAATTAGGATAATAATTATGATTAAAAATTTCAATTTCAAATATTAAAAACAGTGATGATCGTTTTTCTTTTTTCCCAATTAACAATTTTATCCAAATTATGAATTAATCTTGTGTTTTTTTTTTTTTTGAATAAATTTTTTAACCATTCATTTTGAATTTTAGCTGAAATATGAATTAATCTTTTATTTTCAAAATTGTTCAATGTATTTTGATATGCATGAAAAAGAAAAATTAATTACTTCGCCAACTGTTCAACTGTTCAATGGGAACATTTTCCGATGCAAAAATATTTCTTAAAATTTCGAAATTAATTTGTCTGATCTAGTTGAATGCTTATGCTAATCGTTTCCTAGACAATGCCGGTTATTAGCCGAACAACTGTTACAACAACCCGTTCGACCGGTTTTCGAAGCTCAACAATTCCTGTTTGGGTGATCAAACTACTCACTGTAGTTAGTTTCCAATTTCTGAATTGCGCTAAATTTTACAACCTTAATGAATCAATCAGTTATTGAAATTTCAATTTAATTTGAGAAGGAAATAAGAAACAGAAAAGAGGAATTTAAGTGAATTGATTGTCGATAATTTCAAGCAACACTTAATTATTCTATTCACCAATTCAATGGAAAAAAAGAAAAATAAAACAGTAGCAAATTAATCGATGATAAACTAAAATCCGTTATGATATTATTAGAAGTAATATATTTATTAAATTGTTTTATCTGAGGGAGGGGAAAAAAAAAATTAGAAAATCAACAAATTTTACCGGTAAAAACCGGGGAAAAAGAGTTGATTATGGATAGCAGGGATGAGGAGAGAATGATCCAGAATGGCAATCTCATTCTGTGACTAAATTAAAATTTTTAAAATCTATTATAATTTCAAAGAATAAAATGTTAATTACTGTTATTTATTATTCGTCGTTTTGAAAATTTTAATGAGATCAAAAAAAAAAAAAAGATTAAAAAATTACATATCATGATTTTTTTAATATTTACAATTTTTTTTTTCTAGTAGTAATTATTACATCTTTTATTTTATTACTTTTTTATTCCTTTTATTTAATTATTGTCTAAAGTTTTTACTTTTATTTTTTCCTAATTTTTTTTTTTTAGATCATTGCATCGATTGTAATATTGCTAATTTATTTACAAGACAAAGGTGTTCGTGCAAGCTATTCCACAACTTATATTATTATTGGACTTACCTGTGGTTTGCTACTTGGTTGGAGTATTGGTTCCGTTCTACAACAAATCTTCTTCATTCGAACTGTTGTAAGTTGTTTGAGAATGAACGATTTAGCTTTTCTTTAGAAAGTAATTAGTTCAAGTTCATTAAGTTCATGAAAGAATAAAAGAAGGCCATGTAAATTGCAAAAATAAGGAAAAATACGAGAATTATAAAAGAAATAAATTATTAAACAAATAATTTAGTTGGTAAATTGATTATTAATAAATATTGATTAATTAATTCATAATATTGGAAAGTAGTTAGTTAGAATTCAATAAGTTAATGAAAAAAGAAGACCATGTAAATTGAAAAATTAAAGAAAAAGGGAATTATAAAAAAAAACAAATTAACAGATAAATAAATTAGTTAATAAATTGGACAAATGAATATTAATTAACTAAAAAACAAATAATTTAATTAAATGAATAATAAACGAGTAAATAAATGAATAAAATCGATAAATAAATGTATAAATAATGCATTGATGAATGAATGAATGAATAAATAAATAGATAAATTAGTTAATTAATTAATTAATAATAGTAAATAGTAGCTATGGCAATTGTGGGAAAGGAAATATAAATAAAAAAAATATTTTTAAACACTAAGAAAGAAAAAAAAAACTCCATTGAAAATAAACAGAAAAAAAAAAGAACGAAATATCATCATTTATTTCATATTTTTATTATCTTAATTATCAAAAATGCATTTTAAAAAAATTTGTTATTATTTTTTCTTCGCTTTTTTCCTCTTCATCTTTTCCTTGATATATTTTCTTTGCAGAAAAAGCAAAATTTAGAAAATTACAGAAAAGAAATAAGGAAAAATAATTTCGAATGAAGAAAAGGAATAAATGATTAAGAAAAAAAAAAATGAGGCTCGTATTAATTTTAGAAGGAAGTGTTTAATTAAAGGATTAATTAAGGACATAGTAATATTCTTTTTTTTTTTCTTTTTAAATCTTCATTTGATTGTACTTTATCATGTATCATCATAATTATTATAAATATTTCAATAGCATTTGTCATCATTTTCAGTGAACATATCATCATTAATTTGCTTTTTTGTCTAACAATCATTATCAGTGATAGGAAGTAATGATAATACCTCATTTATGTTTAATTCTATTGCATTATTATTGACAAGTTAGCAGTAATTATCAGCGATAGGAAGTAATAATAATATTTTGTTTATATTTAATTCTTTTACATTATCACTAACAAGTTAACAATAACTATTATTGATAAGAAATGATGATAATACTTCTTCACCTATATTTAATTCTATTACATTATCTTTAACAGGTAACCGATATAATGTTGATTTTTATAATTTAATTTACTCCTGTTTTCTTCCTTTTTCACCTAAAATGTATGAATTTTTTGAGTGAAATGTTTAGCTATTTTAATTCAGAACTGAGCAAATTTGCATTTAAAATCAATCAAATAATTTATAGTTAAAACGATAAAATAGAGCGTATTTTATTTGCAATATAAAATTTATATTATAAAGGCATCAAAATAATTCCTAACAGCGAAATTAAAATTAAAATTATTTTATTTCGTTACTGGAAGAATTTAGTAATGTCATTTGATGTGCTGAAAGTGCTACCACATTCACAAATGTTTATTAATAGAAGCATTAAAAAAAGTTTTTTTTTTCTTTTTCTTCCTATTAACTTTCTACTAAGTTAACAAACTTATTGATAGCAGCATACTGTTGTTGTTAAATTTTTGGCAGTATAAATGAGAACAATTAATTAATTAGCAAACTCTTGTTTTTTTCCATGGAAATATTTCAAAATTATTTTGCAAAATATGAATTTTTGTTTTGCTTTCTTTCTTTTTTTTTTTTTTTTATTTTATTAAAATAACAAAATATTCACTGCGAAGATTATATTTTAATTAAAATTTTGTAATAAAAAAAAGAATGAAGTCAAAATTCATTAAAAATGAGAAAAATGAGCATTTCTCTCTTTTTTCCCTCTACTATTTTAACGGTAAATTAGATCTGAAATCATAATTTTGGTATTTGAAAAAAGAAAAAAAAATCTCATCTACAAAATTTTCTTCATTTCAAAAGAAAAAAAAAAAATCTCCATTATTCTTTCCATTGTACAATATCTTGTATTTTCAATTATTTTTCTAAAAAAGGAAAAAGAAGAGAAAAATTGCTGTTCAATTTCGTTTTATCATTAATCATTTTGCAATTCTTGTTATCAAAAATAAGTGACTTTTTAACCGTTAAAAGTAGAAAACTAATAAATTACTTTATTGAATTTTTTTAGGCTTAGAACTTAACGAAAAAAAAGACTGATAAATTTAGTATTTCTCCTTTTTTTTTTTTTGCTTGAAAAATATAGTTATATATTTTGAATTTTTTTTTTTTTTTNTTAGTATTTCTCCTTTTTTTTTTTTTGCTTGAAAAATATAGTTATATATTTTGATTTTTTTTTTTTTTTTTTTAAATTCCGATAACTTTAATTTCCCGTTGAAAGAAGTTCAAATATGATAAATTTTTTTCGGTCTGAGAAAAGAAAAGACAAAAGAAATAACGAATAATTTCATTTTATAAGTTATTAGAAGAAGAAAAGTAGTGATTATTCTCGACGAAGAATTGTGATGGTAAGAATGATTCGAATTGAAAAATAGCAGTAAACATCTCGATAAGTATCAAAATTATATTCCATTAATTAATTTATGTTCCAATTAAATCTCCAATATAATATGGAGATAGTATTGGAATTTTTTGAATTTGAAAAGAAGCTAGAATTGAATTCTTACAATTTTTGTATTCAATTCATAAACATTTGTTATTCATATTTTGTTCATTTCAGATAATGCTCAGTTCAGCGGATTACTGCAGTAAAACCAATTAAAAATTGTTTAGCAGATTTGCAATTGCTCTAATAATGAAAATTTAAAATTAGATGGAATTTAATTAAAAATTAAAAACAAAAGAATGAGCATTTATTTCAACTTTTCCACTAAAATTTTAATTTCTCAATATTTTTTTTTTTTTTTTTGACAATCTAAACATTTGTGTGTTCTTTTTTTTTTTTTTTTTTTTGAAAGCAATTACTATTTGCGAGATTTTAATAAATTTGATTTTGTAATTTTTCAGGAAATAATTGTAAATTCCATTTTAACAGTGCTTGCAATTTGTTCGCTAATTGTTGCAGTATCATTCTTGCTAGAACGAAGTGATTGGAGTCGCTATGAGAGTTATCGTCTGATGGTTGGAACAGCTGTAAGTTTAACTTATTTAATACTTTTTAGGATATATGTAATTTTAAATCGTAAAATTAATTATTTAATTATGGAAAAATTTAATTGTTTCGAAAAAAAAAATGAATTGTCTTTTTTTTCCAGATTTGCTTCCTGTTTCAATCAGTTGTTTGCATTATGATGCTATCATGGGCATTTTATGGAAATCTTATCATTGTCGAAAGTCGTTGATATACATCAGAATAGCTGAGGAATTCTGCATGATACCGTACCCATATTTTCTTCTTCCCTAAACATACAGTATCCCTTCTTTGCAATGACCGAATTTCTTAGTAATGATTGCTCTCATGTGCATTTTATGGAAATCTTATCATTGTCGAAAGTCGTTGATATACATCAGAATAGCTGAGGAATTCTGCATGATACCGTACCCATATTTTCTTCTTCCCTAAACATACAGTATCTCCTCTTTGCAATGACCGAATTTCTTAGTAATGATTGCTCTCATGTGCATTTTATGGAAATCTTATCATTGTCGAAAGTCGTTGATATACATCAGAATAGCTGAGGAATTCTGCATGATACCGTACCCATATTTTCTTCTTCCCTAAACATACAGTATCTCCTCTTTGCAATGACCGAATTTCTTAGTAATGATTGCTCTCATGTGCATTTTATGGAAATCTTATCATTGTCGAAAGTCGTTGATATACATCAGAATAGCTGAGGAATTCTGCATGATACCGTACCCATATTTTCTTCTTCCCTAAACATACAGTATCTCCTCTTTGCAATGACCGAATTTCTTAGTAATGATTGCTCTCATGTGCATTTTATGGAAATCTTATCATTGTCGAAAGTCGTTGATATACATCAGAATAGCTGAGGAATTCTGCATGATACCGTACCCATATTTTCTTCTTCCCTAAACATACAGTATCCCTTCTTTGCAATGACTAAATTTCATAATAATGTTTCTTTTTCATTATTACATTGATAGAATTCAGTAACGTTTGAAAATGTAAAAATGGATTTAATATCAAATTTGAGAATTTGAAAAATTAGACAACAAAGAATGTAGCAATTTGGCAACACTGTCACTGTTAGATCAATTTATTTAACAATAAAATTGCCAATTTAAAAGTTAAGATAACAGAGAAATATAGCAAATTGACGACACTAATAGATCACTTCATCTTCATTGATAAATTGGTATGCGGAAATACGTATCTGAAAATTAATTCTATCACTGTTGAGTGCCACTGAAATATGATTGATAGATAGATGATTAATCAAGCCGATAATTTTTTTCATTGATTTATAATAATTAAAATTTTTGATTGCCAAAAAGAATTGTGCCAAGAAACATAATGCAAAGTGCTTTTTATTTCTCATCGAGTAATTTAGTAATTCATAGTTTTTAACTTTTCTTTCCTTTTTTTTTTCCTCTCTTTTTCTTTCTTGCTGATGAAAATTAAAAGAAAAAAGAATAAGATAGGTGCTAAAAAATTGTATATCACATCCTATTCCAATTAAACTTGTAATTAATATCCATTTAAAATGACCTAGAAAAAAAAAAAAAACTAACGTTGCAGCAAATGCCATCAATGGATTGGGAAAGCTTATTTGAGGATGTGAACCCATACAAGCACCCATATCGATATGCGTAAATCTAGAAAAATTTTAAAAAAAAAACACAAAGAATTGCTAATTGTAATATCATTTATAAATCATTAAATTATTACTGCCATATTTATTTCATTCATTTTTTTTTTTTTTTTTTTTTAAATTCTTCCAATATTCCATGTAAAAAATTTTAATCACATTTAATTAAATACAGAGATGACTGATGATAAATTAATGATTATAAAAATACAGGTACCTTTATTTCCAGGTATCATTTTACTAAACTTACGCTATAGGATTTTCCGAATCCAATCCATGTTCATCCAGTCTTGAACCTTTTAGTAGAAATGCAGCTGGTCCTTGATGACCACGAGGTGTACGTACAGATGGTAACGTGTTCGATTGTCGCAAATCTGCTGCTTCACTTTCAGCTTCATGAAATTCAAAATCCTAAAAAAAAAAAAAAAAAAAAAAAAAAGGAAAAAATAGAATAAAACATATTTGTGCTGTTTTTTCAGTTTTTTTTTTTTTTTTTTACTCTTTCATTTTACATTTGTTATAAATTTCACTTTATCAAAATTCTTGTTAATGTAAAGAAAGGAAAAAAAAAAGTCAAATTTAATTTGGAATTTGAAAAAAAAAAAACTTATGCATACTAATGCCAACCTTTTTTTTTTTTCTTTTTTGTTACTATTTTAAAAACAAAATTTAACCTCTGAATGTAAGCGTGATACTTCAACAGGTTGCCCAAAAGCATCACCACGATCACGTATTGCTTCAGCAGTATGATCCAGATGTGCTGGGCCATTATCCATTGCTGCTGCCATATGGCCATAAGTAAGTATACAGTGGCCTGTTAGTGTAGCCAACGTGAATATTCGTGGTTTCTTTTCCATTTTGGCCTAAAATTTATGCACAGAGATGTGAAATGCATTTTAATGAAGGAATTTTTTGGAAATTTTCGATCATCAATTTTTCTTTTTTTTTTTTTTTTTTAAATGACTCAATCAAAGCCTTAATTTGTGTTTAAATCAATTAACTAATTACCAACATACAAAATCAATTATTATTATTATTGTTATTTGCTTACTCGATAATCAAATGAACAAAGAATTACATCAAAATGCTGCATATTTGCTTAATTAATTAAGTAGTTCAATTCGAAAAAAAAAAAAGAAAAAATTCAGAAATTAATAATTTAATATCATACAATTTCAGCCATTTTTGTCAAAGGATCAAGCATTGTAATACGACCTTCTGCATCGGTATTACATATTGCAATACGTTTACCGCTACGTGAACGAATAATTTCATCACACGTATAAGAGTTTGAACCAATACTGTTTCGAACCATGCACATGAAACCGCAAAACTGCAAATTTAATTTTATTAAAATATTAAAATTAATATACATTCACAATGTACAGGATTAAAATTACTTCTTAAACATACAAAAAAAAAAAAAGTTAAAATTAAAATTAAAATTAAAAATTAAAACCTTGACATTTTTTGGTTGTAAAATTTCCAAAGTTTTAAAAATACCAGCAACAACAGCGGCACCATATTTATCACGACACATTCCAAACATATTTCCATTTATTTTCAAATCTGCTCCACCGGTATCTATTGTAACACCTTCAAAAAAAAAAAACAATTAAAATTATTGATAATTCTTTTTTTTTTTTTTTTTTCATAATTATAAAAGATAACCTTTGCCAACAAGCATAATTGTTTCATCAATGGAACCTTCCGGATTATATTCAAGCCATATTAAACGTGCCTGATGATCTTTAACACTATTTGCTGCACGATTTACAGCTGCCATTAAAGGAAAATCACGTTTAATTTCCTAAAAAATTTTAACAAAATTTTTTTGATTAGAAAAATTTCTTCCATTAGCAATAAAATATATTTTATTTATTTATTAAATTATTTATTGATTTGTTAAATTATTCATTAATTCATTTATCAGTTGATTTATTGAACTGTAAATTATTTAAAATAAAACTTACATCAACATCCGAAATGACACGAGTGGTAATTTTTGTTCCGCTAAATAAATTGGTAACATAATCGGCGACACATGGTGGTGACATACGTTGCGGATCCGAATCACCAATATCTCGACAAACTGTAAATGCTGCATCAAGTGTTGTTATAAATTTCATCAATGCCTGAAAATTTAATTAATTAACGATTATTATGGTAACAGATTTTATTCATTTATTACAATTATTTCAGTGGCAAATTTTATTTATTTATTTTTTATTAGAAATATTTGAGAAATTAGTAATCAATTACTTCAGTGACAAATTTCATTCATTTCTTTTTTTTATGAAACACATAATTGAATAAATTAATAAACAAAATTATTTCAGTGACAAATTTTAATTCATCTATTATAATTATTTCATTGTAATGTAAAATTTTATTGATTAATTAACTTATTTATTTTTTTCTAAAAGTATTAAAAAAAAAAAAAAAAAAAAAAAAAACTTATCAACAGTTATTTTAGGTGGTAAATTTTATTCATTTTATTTATTTATTTTTTCTTTTTTGATAAAATTTAAATTGAAAAATTCTCAAATTTACCTCTTGATCATAATCAAGCGCATAAAAACCGACACCATCAACTTTCAACTTCTTCTCTTCCTCTCGAATATGTAATGGTATATAAAGTTCATGCATAGCATTAATAGCTGATACTAATTCTGCTTGTGGATATTTTTTATGTGGCAAAGTTAAAATTAGCGGTTTTTTCATGCCAATTTTTAAGGCCCTGCAATATTAGCCTCATCATTGTCTTGTCTTATCTGTATATAACTCATTATAAATTTTTAATACAAAAATTGTATCGAAAAAGAAAACGGAAAATCGAATTAAATTAGAAAATAATTTTTTTTTTGAAAAAGAAAAGACAAGCATATAATTTAGTTAATTGAATCGATTGAAATTTGATATCATCGTATGATGAAATCTTTAATCATCCATATGATAAAAAAAAATCTCTTTAAATTACGTTGCAAGAAAAAAAAAAAAAAAAAGAAAAAAATGGATAAAATTATTTATTAACATACAATTTCATGCCATTTCGTGCAGCAGTACCAAATCGACGAACATCATCGTAATCTCGATCAACAGGTCCAGTTCCAGCAACAATTAGCCTTTTTGATGATAGAACATTTGCACTAATTGGAATAAGTGTGATAGCATTTTCGATATCTTTATGAATCTGGAGCAATTTCTAATTAGTACTAAAATTAAATACTATTTTAGGAAAAATTTAAAAGTGAAATTTTCCATTGAATATTTTTATTTAGCTAATGTTAATTGATATAAATAAATAGCATTCATTTGCTTTTTATTTTTTTTTTTTTTTTCATTTACTTCTTCTTACAGAGTAAAAATAAAAATAAAATTGTAGTGGGAATAATATGAATGAATAAATAATTATTCTCTAAGATTGGAGTAAAAATTTTAATAAAATAATATTTGAACAAAAAAGAAGAAAAAAAAAAAACAAATAAAAGCAATTCATAATTGATAACCTGACAGTAAGTAATAATACTTGGTAACAGGACTTTTAATTGGTCATATTTTTCCGTTTCCGGAATTGAATGAGTAACAAAGATGATTCCATCATAAGCATCATCAGTTACTGATTTTGCAGCAGATATTTTTGCTGTTAAATAACTAAAAATTTAAATTTTGATTTAAAACTGATTTACATTTACATTTCATATTTATTTTATATGATTGATTAAACTCCATTCCTTTCTTTTCTTTTCAAAAAAAAAAAGCAAATTTTTTTCTCGCCTTTTTTTCCTCACTATAATAAAATTAAAAAGCAGTAAAAATGAGGGAAAAAATTACATCTTTTAAGCTCTTTAATTTCTATAATTTCAGCACATTTTCAAATAATAATGACTAAAAATGAATGATAATTTATATGTGCCATTTATTTGAAAAATAAAAAACAGCCGGAAAATAAAAATGAAAAATTAAATTAAAAAACCTTCAACAATTCAAAATATGAATAATTTAAACATTTCAAATCAAAAAAAAAAAAAAGAGGAAGAAACTTTCTTTTTTCCTCATGCAAATTTTTATTTCACTCAATTTTTCTCTAGCTATTAATATTATTATTTTAATACATTTCAATTGCTGATTGACTAGAATTCATACCTTTCATGAACTGATGACATTCTTTGCAATTATAGAAGGTCAAAAAACTTTTGCTGTTAAAATCTAAAAAATAAAAATAAAATTAATAAAAAAAAAATAGGAAGAAAGAAAAGAATGAATAAACTGAAAAGAAAGATGTGTGTGTGAATGAAAATAATTTTTACTAAATTAATTGAAGTGTGTTAGAAAAATGAGAATAACTTCTGAAATAAGAATAATTAGAGGCTGGAGAGAAAAAGAAAAAGGAAAAAAAAAAAGAAAGAGAAATTATGAAATTGGAAATGTAAATGAAAAATTACATCATAACTAGAGAGAGAGAGAGAGAGAGAGAGAGAGAGAGAGAGAGAGAGAGAGAGAGAGAGAGAGAGAGAGAGAGAGAGAGAGAGAGAGAGAGAGAGAGAGAGAGAGAGAGAGAGAGAGAGAGAGAGAGAGAGAGAGAGAGAGAGAGAGAGAGAGAGAGAGAGAGAGAGAGAGAGAGAGAGAGAGAGAGAGAGAGAGAGAGAGAGAGAGAGAGAGAGAGAGAGAGAGAGAGAGAGAGAGAGAGAGAGAGGGAGAGAGAGAGAGAGAGAGAGCACTTAAATACTAAATGTAAATGGGTTGGATGGCTGTAACAGTGAGTGAACATCCAGGTGTGCATTTTATGCACTCTCAAAAATTTTCTAATTTTATTTGCTATAAGGATGGAAATTCTGTTTGAAAAAGTCGAATGAATTGAATTGACTTTGATTACTTAGCAAATGATTGTTTAATAAAAGTGTTACACTTCAATATACAACAATTAAAGTAAATAAAAAAAAAAAAAAAAAAGGAGCTATAGGGCAGGGATTACCAATTGTTGAATATATATGGGTGGGTAAAATTAGAGGGTACTAATGGATCGATACATGGGCGGGTAAAATTAGGATACCAATGGATGGGTGTATTATGATGGGTGGGTAAAATTAGTGGGTAGTAATGGACGGAATGTATGACTGGATAAAACTAGGGTACCAATGAATGTTGGATGCATATATACATATATATATAAATATGGGTAGATTTAAATTAGGTATATGGATGGGTAGAATTAGGATACTAAATGGATGTTGGATGTATATATGGGTAGGTAAAATTAGGAAGTATTGATGGGTAGGTATATGAATGGGTGAAATTAATCGAAAAAAAAAAAAAAAGAAAACGGATCAGACAAAAATGATATATGAAGAGGAGCCAGCAAATATGAATAGATAAAAATAATTAATTAATAGGAAAAGAAAAGAAACAAGCAAAAAAGATTGTGATATGAGAGAGGATGATGATGTCTGTGCAATTAACAAATGTTAATGGATGGACAAAATCAATCAAGAACACTGAAAGAAAAAAAAAAAAAAAAAAAAAGTGAAATAGTCATTTCCGTCTAGACTTAAAAAAAAAAAAAAGAGTTAATGAATGATGATTTATTAAATTAAAGACATATACATCATTTCATAGAATTTCTGACATGACTGATAGAAGAATAATGGATAATCTCATTTTTGTCATGACTGGTAGAATAATATGGATAATTATTGATTTCATCCAGTAATTTAATTAATTATTAGATTAAAAAAAAAAAAAAAAAAAAAAAAAAGGATAATTTTATACCAATCCTTCCTTGATAACGCAATATAAATTACAAATTTCGTTTAATTATTTTTTTTTTTCAAATGAACACAAAAAAAAAATGAGCAAAAGATCCATTTTGTCAAATAAAACTAATAACACAAACACTCTCACTAACTAAAATAATCATTTGCTAAAAATATTAATTAGTATGTATGATTGGAATGGAATGAATGTGTAAATTAAATGCGCAATGAATTGAAGAGGAGAAAATCTTTTTTGCAAACATCACACACTGATTAACTGACAAAATTTTCCTACTTTGTTAATCATTTATGAAAACAAATCAGTTCTATATCGATAAATCAGTTCCATCAGTTGAAATGAATGATTAATTGCACAAAATGATTTTGCTAATAGACGATATAGTTGGTATTTGTACAATTTCATAAACAAATAATGATCAAAGTGAACATTGTATATGAAACTGAAAATCACATATACATATATTAATTATCAGCTGCTAACTGATTAATGATGAGATAGATAATAAAGTTAATTGAGAAAAGAAAAAAAATTTTTTTGCTTTAAAATCAATGAACATTTAGCCAAACATTTCATATCTTTTCAATTCAACACCTTTTTTTTTTTTTTTTTTTTTTTTTTTTTTTTTCTATGCGTATATTTACTACTATTTTAATTGATTTTAGATAAATTATGCCCTATTTTTAACCCATATTATCAATTTTTAAGTCAGCAAAGAAAAATAAAAATAAAACAAAAGGAATATATTATAAATTAACAATCGCATAAAAGCCAAATAATTAGTAAAAATAATAGTATCAACAACAATTAACCAATTAACGATAATAATAATAATTAATAAATAAATAAGTTAAATAAATGAATAATTAGTAATAATACGACCATTTAAAGGGAAGCTTACACATATATATGCATATATATATATATATATATATATATATATAAAAGCCAAATAATTAGTAATTAAAAAAAGCCAAATAATTAAAAAAAGACAAATAATTCTGTATATATATGTAGAGAAATTAATTTCATGTCTTCGACAGGGACACTGAGCAGTAGCATCAACGTACGAAAGAATTAAATGTCACTTGCAGATGTAAAATATATTTTCATTTGAATATTACTGCATTCGAACTATCTTTGATGGAATTTAAATTGTTGTAATGCTGTTAAGAATTCCCTATGTAACTGTTATGATTGTGAGCATATATCAATGCACATCTGATGTAAATATGATCAAATTAAAATATTGCTACTTCTAAATCGAGCAAAGAGAAAAAAAAAAAGTGAAATAAATTAATGAAATCATATGATTGATGATTTGCACATGATAAAATTCGATAGCAATAATAATGCTATTTGATGAATTGTTTAAATCTTTGAGAGTTTGATCAATGAGAGTTCGGAGTTTTTCATTACGACTGCATGTTGTTTATTCGTTCTCTTTTGCCGAATAGAGAGAAATATGGAGAGAATGCTGAGCTTTTTCAGTAATCATAAATCTGTTTATTTAATCATAAATCAATTATTTCCTTATTCAGTAATCATAAATCGTTTATTATTCCTTTCATTTAGCTTCTTGCTACTGATAAACACCGTCACGACAATAACAAGATATTTGTTGAACAGTTAGCGTATATGAAAGCAAAATGAATTCAAAACTACTGTATATTTCAACAATATGTTATATATATGTAGCACTTGAGGCAAAACTAAAAAAACTTTTACTGCTTAGAGATAAAAGAAAAAAAAAAAACAGCAAAAAATTTTCATATAATAACAAACTATGCAACTGAAACAGTAATGCGTTCTTCTACTGGAACAATGCAAAATGACATCATTCCATTCTGGAAAAAAAAAAAAGAATCTTTTCTTTTTCAAAGAAAATGATGATGGAAAAGAAAAAGAATAGAAAAAAAAAAAAAAAAAAAGCATTTAAACAACAAATAAGCATTGATGGGATAGTAAAAGTGAAACGGAACTTGAAGTGCTGCCACTCTAGGGTGACAACAAAATGTGCAACACTGAACGTAGAAAGTGGATGACAATGACAAGATTCAAATTCCAATAATATATTTTTCCAAAAATGTGTTTACTTGAACTAAAAGAAATTTCGGGAAGCGAAAACAAAACAAAACGACTGAATAATGCAACAGATCGGTTTATCTGTACTGCAAAAGAAGCAGCAAAAAAATATTCGCTTAGATCAAAATTATAATGAAAGAAACAGACAGAGAAAAACACGACCATTAACTCACTTTTTGCCTCAGTTGATTTATGATCACTTAGATGCACGTTTTTACAGAAAGAACTCAGAATTCTGAATATAACCGATAATAATTCGCTAAAAAAAAAAAAAAATACAGGAAATGTTATAAAAGTTTTAAATCTTATCAAACAGCTCGTAACCGATGAGAAGAATGAATAACGCGGCATGATTGTGCTGCTCAATTCGTCTAGCACAGTTCGTAATCATAAAAATAAAATTAAAAATATTTTCAACATTCTAACAAAATTTGCGGATGTAAACAGTTATCATAAAGGACATCTACGTCTCTGTCTTTTGATGAAGCACTACTGAATCATCAAACCTAGAGACCTCAAATGGTTCCAAAATCGATATTGTAAGAAAAAAAATCATACATGAAAAAAAAAAAAAAAAACTCTCATAATGACAAATAACATATCACCACAAATTTGTATCAAAGAGCTGAATGAAAAAACACTATGTTTTGAAACCCGTCAAAACTGGTGGACTCACTCTGAAGTTACGCTAACCCAGTGTTTAAAAATTTTTTAAGAGATATTTTTCCCCTACGATTCGATGACAATTAGTCCTAAGAATGAATAATGAATTTCATCTAAGATTGAATTTGATATAAGGGATTTCTACATCCTCTTCATCCTGATTGTTGGCAATTACTTCAAGCACAATTGATTTTACGTAGTCAGGAATCTTCTTCCTAGTCACTTCTTCAACAACTTCTTTCATGCTGAAAGCAATCAAATTGAATGAAGCATTCATTTACGCTTAAATTTAGAATCCTTATAAAAGAATTCCACATAACTTCATTAAACACCTGAACAGTGAAAAAATACAACATCGAAGGCAAGTAATCATAAAACCTAACTTTAAAGTGATATGGTCATAATTGCAAGAAAGCTATGATAATTCGTCTGAAGTATTAAAAAGAAGTAAGGAGATATCTTCAATTTTTTTTTACAAAAAAGAAAAATTAATAATATACTCTTGCTCGAGGCGTTCCGTTCTTTTATCACTGCTCAAGAAAAAGCTGTAAATAAGTGATACACCACATGACATCATCGTCACATCTAGTCCTGTTTCTTCCTGCAAAATGCAACTCATACTTGTACCTAAATTCAGCGTTCAAAACTTGCAGCTAGTAAAGGATAAAAAATTCTTTACAAAAGGTACTTTACAAATACTTTATAATGTTAATTTTAATAATAAAGCTGCAGGACGTGTTTAAAATCGTTTTCAAATCCAAATTTCTATGAAAGTAAAAGCGAGGGCTTTTTTAAGGAATAAACTGTATTCAAAAAAAAAGATGAAATGTAAAATCTGAGCCTACCTTGATCCACTGAATCAATTCTTTCATCTTCTTCGGTCCTTGCACCTCAAACCGGTCCCAAAGTGTGAAATGCCCATCCGCACACTAAAACAGAGGAGAAACAAGAGTTCACTCTGGAACCACGAAAAGCAACAATTACATAATGTTTAAAAAAAGTATGGAGTGAAAAACAAATAAAAAACCTTGAATCCAACCTTCTTCTTTGGGGCAGCAATTGGCTCCGAAAATCCAAAAAATGGTAAAGCTAAATTCAAAAAACCGTTTTTGAAAACTTCCAGAGGGACATTCGGTAGCTTATGGCCATCACCAATCATTTTGTATAACTCAGTACAAACTAATCCAGCTACGGCAGCCGTTGTAGTAGCTATAGCAGGAATAATACGACCAGCAATCTGTTTCGTCTGAATTAATTTAAATTACGCTAACTTAATCCAACCTGTACATAAACAATAAAAAAAAGCTTTTTCCAAATTCTAAAAACACCATACAGATTTATATAAGCATATATAGGAAGCAGAAGAAATAAAAAAACCTTTATTCACAAGTTCCTAGCACTTTTTAACCCTTACTTTCATAACGTCTGCTGGGGCAATTTGGTAATTATCAGCTCGTAAATTTGAAGCTGCGGTAATAAATTCCATGTGATGATTAGTGTCATCATCTTTTTCAAAGTCGATTGGAAGTAATGACTTCGTTGTTTTCTTGTTCAGTTTAGCTAAATTCATCATAACTGACTGCAATTTTTCGTCGACATCGTCTAAAATAAATGGGATTCATTTCATAAATGAAATACCTTATAATTGGAACTTGTCAGTGACAATTAAATAAAGAGAGCATAATCAACGCTTTTGGTATTTTAGTGCCGTGTATGAAAGAGACCCTATGGAAAGGATTTACGCAAAAAGCAGAACAAAAGGTACCCAGTACAGAAAAAAGACAAATTTACCATCAGCTACTGCCTTTTCTTCTTGTTTTGCTTCAGCTTCAGTTACAGCTATCTTTACATCTGATTTCGGCATGAAAGGCGGTGGGCAGATCTGCAAAAAACATACTGTGAAAGCTTGAATTTGAATGAAACAGTAGGAAAAATCTACAAGTTACTGTACTTAATTCGACTTACTTCTTTTAAAACAGCCAAAAACTTCGCTTTATCAGTTATTGGTGGAATACCGTACTGCTGTGCTCGGAGGATCGATGCAGACCAAACAAAATTGAAGTGTTCAGGCTGAAGTGTGAAATCAAGGGATGATTAAAAAAAAAAGTTGTAAGCTATAACACCACTTAAAGATATTTTAAAAAATGCAAAATCTGATGAACCAAATACTACATCAGACCGACTTTCGCAATATATCCGGCATCAAAATACTTTCGCTTCATTCTGCTATTCGACTATGTTAACAATGAATTTATACCTCATCTGGATTGAAGTCCAAAACGTGTGGACAACGCTTACTACCTGACCAGAATTTAATTCCCTGCTCCGTCATTTGATCAGGAGGAAACATATACAACAGCTGCGCGATCATGTTGTGAAAGTATTCCTGCAAAAATTTTATTACTGGTTTTGCAAAACGAATATTCTCTAATTGTTATTAAGCGATCGTAAATACTAAAACCTGGAAATTCATCCGAGCCCATTTTATGCAGTCTTCTGCATCACGTGGTCTTTCAGTGATCAAAGCTTCTTCCACTTTCGATAATATATGCAGCTGAAATTGTTAGCTCTACAAACGATGAAAAAAAAAAAATAGATTTCATCTAAGCAAAACTACCACAACTCAAAATCTTTTAAATATTTGTCCATGAGCAAAATAAATAAATTGTAACTAACTCGCTGGGCTGTGTTCATTTGATCAACCCGCTGCAAGAAGCCCCTTTCATCAGAGATAAATTGATTCACTGTTTCCGCTGGAGTTGTGAATAAGCCTTCAAATAAATCTCGTGCCCACTGTATAGTATGTTGGATTTCGTTCGGGAAATTTTTCAGTGTACAGATTGGAATGTCTTTTTCGGGTGGATCAACTGATGAACTGCAAGATAAAAATTGCAGCAGTAAAAAAAAAAAAAAGAAAAAAAAGACAGAAAAAAATGTTTAGTGGTTTGCATCATAATGAAAGCGAATTTCAAATAGAATATGATTAACTGGACGCCAAATGAAGGAAGAAGAAATTAGTAAAGCAAATTTTCATAAAAAGATTACGTAAAATACGTTACCCGTAGGATTCAGTGAGATGGGGGTAAATCACTTGCGCATTACCCTTCGTACCCATTGTTCCAGAATCAAGCAATGGTAAACGATAGTAAATACAGCGACGATCCATATATCGACCTGAAATTAATAAGCAGATTCTCAAGAAGACAAATTTTTTTTTGAAGAGAAAGCAAAATACTGGAGAGAGCAATGTTTTAAAATCAAAATTTAAGGTTCATATTCCGTGCTGTGTCGTTAATATCATATCGCAAGAACTATATATGTAAGTAAAGTACAACGAACGTGCATCAACATTGTCGAGCGCATTCAATACACCGTTGAGATCGTTGAAAAAATCATCAGTAAAAATGTTTTCCGTATCTGAACCAACACGCTCAGAGAGAGAGTCGATTTTAATATCGGGGTTAAAAATTCTTACTGCTTTAGCTGCCACTTCCGACTTCTTACTCTGGAAGAGAAAAAAAAAAAAACCTTACTTAAAATGAGAAAGAAAGTGATTAGAGATCTTTGAAGTCGCAAATCCATACAGTGAATTCAACTTGAAGAAAAAGCAGCACATATCTAAGAAAACTTACGCCAACATCACTTCGTCTAAACAAAAATTGTCGATTAAGATTACTGATTTCAATTTGATCCATATCTGTTATTTTCAATTTACCGTCAGATCCACACGCTACACCCATCATTGCCAGATTCTTTAATAATTCACATCCAATTGCACCTAAAGTTAGACAGAAAAAATGAGTGTACTTAACTTCTGGACTCATAAAAGATTAAATAAGAATTGTTAAAGCGTAATAGCAATCTGGACCTGCTCCAACAATGAAGTACTTCTGCTTGAAAAGGGCTTCTTGGAATGCCTGTCCAAAAACAACAACTTGACCATCATACTGGCAATTTTTCTGCAAATATAAAAATATTATTTAAAGGAATATATTATTCACACTTCCAAAAACAACCACAAAATGCAGTTCTAGTTAGTTTTTTTTTTTTTTTTTTTTTTTTATAAAAATCTGTGCAAATAGTTGACTATACCTAACTTTATCTTTTTGGCATTGGCTGAATATAGCTACTTGAGAGCAAATGTCGGAACGTTGTTCAAAGAGCGAAAAGAAAGATTACCAGTTTACAATCACTGGCTGTTAACTTTTCATTATCGAAAGGTGACCAGTCGCCCGGCAACGCTTCCACACAATCAATGTAGAGAAATTGCTTCAACGGAGTCATATGGTGTGTAATAGCTTTCATTGCTTCCTGTGCAGCGATACCACCAACAATCGATGCAATTGGTGCAAGATTACCACAAGCCTAAAACGCACCAATTCTATTTGCTTTTCTTCAAATCTACCTTAATATATATCATAACTTCTGTGAAAAATATACTAGCTCAACGAGACAAAATTTTTTGTAAGAATTTCATTACTGATCTCGACAATAACTCTTTCGCCTTTTTTTTTCCAAACTTCTAATTTCGTAGAAATATCTCAGAAATGTCAAAAGTGTGCAGTATCAATCATGTCCAAGAGCTGAAGGAAATCCAGCACAACTTTAAAGTAACCTGATAACTGAAGATCCTTAGAAGTTTTTCATTTGATTCGAAACCAAGTGGAAGTTCAGCCTTTAGAAGAGCAACATCATCATCGCTTCGTGGCATCGGGCTTCGTTTATGCTATAAAGTCAAGCCAGTTGGATAAAAAAAACTCATGCATTTTTTCTACTGCTTATAAAACAAGAAGTACAAACGTCCATTCTGAATTCCCTCCGAGAAACTGCGTTATCAATAGGTCTTTAGACACTGACAGCTCTAAAAGCCATAAGTACGGTATGCATAAGCTTTATTTGACACATAGAAAAACAGATCTAGAGAAAAAAAGAACCTTAGCTTCAAAAGCATGCAGTGCTTGCCATAAAGCATGAAGGTGGGTTGGATTTTCGAATTTCGCGAAATCCCATATTACAATATCAGGATTTTCCAGCGATTCTTTCAGTGATTTATGTGAAACTGTCGAAGGCACTTTAACTTGTATGAAACGTCCACCCTCTATATATGGTGAGAACTTCGTAGCGACTTTTCCAATACTGAATACATCTGGCTCTGAAATTTCATTCAACCAATGAAAGTATTTGGAATTAACATGATTTCGACAAATAAAAAGAGAGAGTTACTTGTGCTCGTTTTAATTTGCTAAACTTAATTTCCCTTACCTTATAAATGATTTTAATAGCAGGCCAACCTCAAACTGAAGAAAATAAAGATCAAATCATATGTATAAGATTTTAATAGGATACAGAAAAATGTAAAAAATAACTTTTTACTGAGACTTTAAGTGGTTTAATATCATTCAATTCAGTCATCCCTTTGAGTTCCGAAAAAGTGACGTAATCACCGTCTTCAAGACCATGCATAGTATTATCCAACGTTGTTACATCGCCTGTCTCCCCATCTATGTGCTCAATCAGCGACTGAAAAAGATTATTAAATTCATCGCAACACAATTGAAGTGAATCCAGGAGACTTTTCCCAAAAAAAAAAACCTAGAGTAAAATGTGGTACTTACTTCACGACATCGTTCTCCGTTTGGATCATCCACTTCAAATTCTGCACCGACGTCGACGAATATAAAAGCGAACAAACCCCTTGCATCAGCAGTTATGAAGCGACGACCGTGCTTACGAGTCCAATCGTTCACCATCAGCTGCATAGACAACGGTGCATCAGTGAGTACCACCAGCTGAAAGTTTAAAAGAATGAAATAATTTGGTCAGAATCAAGGGACACAGCTGCCGATGTGCCGGATTGTGATTAAAAAATGAGATAAGGAATGTGACGTACATCGAACTCTTTTATAAAATTTTCACAAAGTGGTTCCGTAGAGAGATGACAGGTGACACTGTCGTTGAGTTCAGCTAAACGTTCAAAGCTTGCTTCGGCTCGATTTCTCCCAATATCTGATTTCTTCAGGAAGTACTGAAATAAATGCGTTAATAGCGTCACTTCGGTTTATACTTCTCACAAATACCAATTGTCGTTCCATCAGTTGCTCATTCTTCAGATTTCAACCTTACAGCTAAACTGATAATTTTCGTTGAATATTTCCTGATTATCCTGACATCTAGGAAATTACAGCATATCTATCGCAGTTCAACGCAACAAAAACTAACTTGGGCGCTCAAATCCAGCCATTTCGCATCACGTATGTCATGAATCGTTACTTGACGTATACCACCAAGAATCAAATTTTTTGCAATTTCTACACCAACTGAACCAATGCCTGATATCAACACTGACGCTTTTCTCAAGTGCATCATTGCTGATTCACCCAAAGCATATCTAAAAGTTTGACAATTTCGTTTGGTTTCAATTGGATGTTTTAGATGATAATTTTACAAGAAGTCATTTGATTGAGCATTGAAAAAGGAATATCACATGGACCAAAGACTTAATCAAACAAACGCAGGACTCATATTTTGCCTATGGCCAATGCGAACTTACATCTGTCGCGAGTAGAGATTTTTGTCCAGGACAACATCACTTTTATCTGACATTCCATTTTCACTGTTTATACCCATTTTTGCGGACTCAGTTGGTGAATCGGTTTGGCGCTGAAGGATTTCACTTTTAATCAAACGTAATTCATTTAGAGGAGGAAAATGAAGATAATTCATGTACTGACTGATGCTCTATAGCTGATTTACTGATTATATATTTAATAGAAAAGGAAAAATTTAATAACTTCAAAAGGAATTGAGGAAACGACAGTCGAAATGAGAAGCTAGAAAGGATTAGAAATAAAATAGAATATCATCTGGCAGCCAAATTCGAAGTAAACAAGAGTCCCTTTCATCTATGAAAAGAATGTCTCTGAATCGATCGTTTTATAACATTAAAAAGAAAAAAAACCAATAATTTACTGATAAAAGGCACACCCGAATGGAAAGGTAGTTAAGAACGTGAAATGTACGAACTGTAAAGTGTATGAACAATTTATTATCCGTCCAACTGCAAACTGTTTTCAAAAAGTTGAGAAAGTTTTGAAATTCAAGTGTGAATGATATGACTCATATCTGCGTGCGTTAATGCCTCTAGAGTGCAGTGATACATTAAACATCAAAAGGAAATTGAGAAATTAATGTATGTGTAGTCATACTTTACAAAACTCTTCTTTTTCATGAAAAATCACGTTACGAGTACACTGCTTGAAAATATGAAAAGCCCAATATCCAGGTATTAAAATTACTTTTATCAAACAGCAATAAAAAGCCCAATCGATACATTCAACTTTTGGGTAGGATAGTAGGACTAAATTGCTTACACGCATACAGGGCTGAACAAAACAGCTTTTTGGTAGCCATAAGCGCCTTCAACGAGTAGTGCATGGGAAGCATCCAAAGCAGATAAATAAATGTCTGTTAGTTTAAACCAAATCCATTCCCACAACGAAGATAAAAAGCAAATTTTTGAAAAACTAGAAGAAAAGGGCGAAGTAGACTATTTTGCATAAAAATATAT
Source organism: Setaria digitata (assembly GCA_003640385.1). Lineage (NCBI taxonomy): Eukaryota > Metazoa > Nematoda > Chromadorea > Rhabditida > Setariidae > Setaria > Setaria digitata. Next base: position 15,522 of record RCAB01000250.1, on the reverse strand, counting down.
AATATAAACAAGAATATTCTTATTCTCCCAAACAATGGAATAGTCCACTGCTTGAAAACAATTTTGATAATGTGTAGAATCACCGGCAAATGGTTAGTACACTGTACGTAATGTCCCAATTTTTACTGATAGCACAAATGATAAAAGGGCTAAGGGAAGGGATCGTGAATGTAATGTCACTTTTTCCAGTGACTAATTTATGAAAGAATGAGAAAGTTTTCGTCATGTTTATAGACTCCATTTATTTTCGCAACAGAATTTTAATTTGAATATATTAAAATCAATTACTCAAACAAGCAATTAACCCCCAGGAAAATGAGACAAATAAAACGGGTTCTCAAAACGCAGTAACTATATGCCTTAAATTTCCTGTCCTCTGGATCTTCAATTAGTACTCACTCAAATAAGAAAACCATCCTGCAACTACTATAATAGTTTTCATATAGAATTTTTATGAAACTCCGAATTTCGACATGTTTAGGAGAGCAAGGCAAACGCTACTCAATGAAGGACCAGAACCAGAATCGGCAATATCGAATATATTAAACATAAGTTTGAGAGAACTGTCTCACAGATCTTTCCATAAAGTCAACGCTGAAGAGTTTCTGTACTGAATGTTAAATGATACACAGTAAATTTTCTGTGTACTTCTGTGATCGCAGCAAAAAGTATTAACACAGGTCATTTGCGAAATGTCGCAAATGACCTGTGTTAATACTTAAAAACTCTTCTAACAACGGATTCATCGACTAACAATTCAAACTTTAATAGCATAATCTTGAAAAGAATTTTTCTGTCACTCTAGTTTCACCTCTTTCACATACTAAAAACAGTCACCCATAACATTCATATTCCTAGCGTATTGCTTAATAGAAGGGAAGATTAATGCTATCGATCTTAGCCAAATGAGCTGACTTTATCAGCTGTTACTGTTAAAGCCCCTACAACTTCAGCATTATAAAGGGCTTCATATTCTGTTACATTATTTGAAAAGCCTACACCACCCAGATCGTCTTGTTTTGGAAATGAAACATAATTGACTTATCTACGTTTGTTTCAAATAATATAAAAAGAACGGTGAAAGAGAAACAAAACCCAATGTTTTCTTTTTTTCGAAAATAGCAATTATGTTTTTTACAACCGACGACTTAATTCTATTGACTTCTAATTTATCTAATAGCACTGCATGAAAGCTTAAAACTAATAATAAGGGCGCTCTATTCTGAGATCTCAACTGAAAAATCTTTTGAAAAGATAAAGAACCAGTGAAAATAGGCTATTTATCAATGTGCCTGTCGCGCAGTTTTTAAAAGGAATCATGTAATAGTGCACATCCTATGCAGCCTCTAGGTCAACTGATGGTTGAAAATAGTTTTTCGTTCTTTTTGAAAATAAATCGGAGAAACAGTTTAGATTGTAAAATACCTTTTTTTACGCTTCAAGGATAAAAGAAAATGCGAAGCTGTTATATTTTCATTTAGGCAAGCGATGGTTGAAACCAAAGTGTTGTGCTTTTTTCTCAGTAGTTTATGTGAACAAACATGAACCTGTATAATTTGCTGGCGCTACTGTACCAGAAACATATTACACTCTGTCTCTTTGAATCAAAAAGCACGATTCACTGTTTAATATAACATCTTCGCATTCGTATTTCTTTGGTTTCAACCATCAGTTCAGGCATCAAGATGACTTACAGTAGCAATGTTTTTCGAATTGGTTTTGGTCAGCTTATAGTCTGCATACATCCAACAATATACACAATGACACGGAAGATCGACTCTAAATTTGGGAAGAAAAACCTCCACTGGTTTTTAAGAAAAAAAAAAAAAAAAAAAAAAAAATGAGAAAAAACACTACCACGAAAAAAAAAAAAAAACAGCTCTCAGAAAACTTTCATTTTAGGTATAATAAAAAAAAAAAAAGGAGAGACATTTGCTACCTAATAAAAAATCAAACATTAAAAAATTACTTTGCTGAATAAGGAAGTTAGCAACAAAAAAAAAGAAAAGAAAAAAAAAAACGGCACTTATCTTCCCAACTTAATTTAGAAACTAATCAATAAATTCATAAGCTTACCTCCTGAATCCTTGGCCGTTTCTTGGCTGGTTCAGGCAAAGTGGCTTCCTTCTCTGTTTCACCAGCGGGAGCACCCGAAAACATCAAGTCTTGACAAATACACTGAAATATATAAAATTGTATAATGAAATTTACTGCTTCAGAACGCGCAGCATATGGTACGGTAATTACCGTTGCCATGAAAATTCACAGAAATATCGCTTTCAAAGCATGCATAACTACGTATGCCTAATGATAGAAAGTTTGCTTAAAGATCCCTAATGTCACTATAGCAAAACTGCCAGAGTTGGAAATTTCACATACTTCATATCCGTTCGAAACTGTAACTATAAAAAGCCTAAAGAAATGAACACTTAGAGATGGTCACTTCTCCGACAAGCTCATTCATTTAGCGGGAAAGTCCGAAAGTAACTTCATCAAATCCCTTAATACTATCTAGTTAAATGAATCCGCTGATAAGGCACCTATATATCAAACAAGACGTCGACAGTCGATCTATTAATCAGTCAAACCTACAAGATAATCATACTTTGCAAAATTCGGACCGGCCAAGACTACCCAATCACTGCAACCAACATCTTCTTGGTTTGTTCGAAACCTTCGGGAATTCTTTCTTCTTCAGCTTCTCTGATGCATCTCTGCTACTTTTTTCTTTTTTTGTAATAACTTGATAATGTTATGTTCTCAACTTCATAATGAGCAACCGCTTGCATCCTTTTGAAAAGTTAACCTAAACAGGAAAATCGATCGGCCAGTCCACCACTACCACCACTGAACAATTACCCAAGTCATCGTTAACTGAACAATCCAGATATCTTCTTGATGAAATAGCATAGCAGCACAGTTACCAGAAAAGAAGATGAAACCGACCTGAACCAAATCGTTTTTGCGTCCGTGTTCTTCCTGCTTTTGTAAAATGCGTTTTCTCGGAACAACGCGGACACCTCTGGAAATGGCTGGATGGATGGACAGATGGATGGATGGATGATTGGCCAGAAACTATTCTACCATATTTTTTTCCTTCCTTCTATCATGGCTATATTTTTAGTATCTATATCCCAGTTATATACAATCCTGTTAGGATATTTATCTCGAGTAAAGATTTCCCATCATTCAATGCTATAAGCTAGCAAAATACGATACAACTTCCCACATCCAGTTAGACAAATCTCACTTAGACTGAACCACAACCTCCATCACGATATACCAGACCTTCCACCTTTCATCATACTATTAACCTCATACGCGTCGCAACCGCATCACCACACTATTACTATCGTAATTCAAGTTACCGTTTCTAGTTCTCTCAAGCTATTACAGCTCAAAATTATGCGGATCACTTTTTTTACTTTTTTTTTTTTTTTTTTCATTTGCACATTTTACATTTCATTAAATTGATTGAGATAATACTGAATTAAATGTCATTAATGATTAATTAGCAGCTGTTCAGCTCTCAGTCGTTGCAATTTCTTTACGCTTTGCGGAATGAAAAAGGTTTTAACCTTCATCCTTCACTGTTACAATGAACAAAGTTCATTCTCGTGAACAAATAAGCCACACTTATACAACTAGCTATAATTTTCAAATTAAGTTTTATAATGTATTTTTCAAAATACAAAATTACTTTTTTTTGTATTGTTCAAGTACCGTCTGGTAATTTAAATGTGTTTTTTCGGTTATTTCAATTTCAGTTCATTCCTGATGAAATTGTTAATTCAAATTTAAATTTGTCTGGTAAATTAAATTTGTTTTTTTTTTTGGTTATTTCAATTTCAGTTTATTCCTGATGAAATTATTAATTCATTTCACCAAAAATTATTCCATATGTATTATTCAAGGACTGCCGGTAATTTAAGTTTAACTTTTTTTATTATAACATGAATTTCAATTTATTCCCTACGAAACCGTAAATTTATTTCGCTGAAATAATTAATAAAAAACCCATATTTATTAATCATAATGGAATATTTTAGTGTACCAAAATTATGATTAATTTATGAACCATATAAATGGCACTAAATCAACTGCAAGAGAAAAATTCTTCGAAATTTTTCTTAAGAATTTATTCTCTAAATTCTACAAATAGATTAACAATGATCATGTCTAGCATATACAATGAGATCAACATCAAGTCTAAAACTGCATAAAATGATCATTATTGATCCATTCTAAACTATATGAAGAGAGATCACCATCGATTGAATATCTCAAAATAAAACGATCATTCACCACAAATATGTATTTTACCGGTTCCATCAATCCATGCTGTTCCAGCATGTATTTTTTTATTGTTACCTAAATGACATCTGAAAAATAAAACCACTAGAATGTTTTGTGGAATGATATGTAAAGGAAAATTGCTTAAAATATTTTATAATAATAATAATAATTTAAGAATTAGCCCAAATCAATTCATTTCGCTACATTCAATTTCACCAATCAACTCTCCCAATCCTTTTAATCCTACTGATAATTGTACGAATAAATTAATTTGGAAATTTTCGATGTACTATTGAACTTCACTAAAGAAAATACTTAAATAATTATAGTATATATATATTTTTCTTAAATTATTATTATAATATATATATAANCTTTTAATCCTACTGATAATTGTACGAATAAATTAATTTGGAAATTTTCGATGTCCTATTGAACTTCACTAAAGAAAATACTTAAATAATTATAGTATATATATATATATATATTTTTCTTAAATTATTATAATATATATATATATATAATATATTTTTGTATCCTATATATTATATTTTATATATTCTTAAATTATTTTTATTATTATATATATATGTCACAATATTATACATTTTCAATAATAAATTACAGGTAAACCACCTGTAGATGTGTATTCCAATATCACCACAACGCTTATCATAATTGCCTTCACTCCATACAGCATATTTCTTTATATGTAACGATTCATCCATAATATCATCATATTCAGTTCCGTTAAAACAGCCTAAATATCAGAAATATCAATTTTGTGCAATATATATTTTAAAATTTATCACTGATTGAAAAATAATTCACTGAATAGATGATAAAGGGTGCTGAATGATTTTTCTTTCTTATCACTTTTATCAATTGATAATCATTTTCATTGAAATGTTAAACTGAAACCTTTATTCTCAATTCTGGCTCTTTTACCGTTCTTGTAGATGTAGCAATTCTTAAGTTGCCCATTTTCCAATAAAAAAAGTCCCTCTTTTAAAGTATCACCATTTTTATCCAAACAAGCGATAAACCTATAACTTTTGATCTTAAAGTCAAAAAATAAAAAACAAAGAAATGCGGCTTAAATTAGTTGCAATTAGTGATAAATTAAGATTATCAATTAAGTAATAAAATAAAAATATTATCAACTTCATAAACAAATTTTTTTTTTTTCCTTTCCTTGCTCTTTGTTTCCATATAATTTTGCTTTTTTTTTTTTTTTTTTTTTTTTGCAGAAAATTTCAGCTTACTTATTTGTGACACATGAAATAACAAAATTTTTATGATAATATTCATCTCGACCATTGCATTTCTGATTATCCTCTTCTCCTGATCCTTCCTCATCTGTAATTTCATCATTCATACAGGAATATTCAATATCATTTTCCCAAAATGATTCTGTCATCAGTGGTATCATTGTTCCACGATCACTTACACAGTTCAGTACCTAGAAAAAATAAAAAGAGAGAGAGAGAAAAAAAAAGAACTTTGTATTAGCATCTTTGAAATATGCTTTAAAGAAAAAAAATGCTGGATTATTTTACCGAAATTTCTATTGCATTTTCAAAATTAAAAATGAAAGACAGCCAGTGAATATCAAATAAAATAACAAACGGAAATAATGATCTTTCTCAAATTAAAAAATTGAAATTATAATTAAAAGCATTTAATGCTAACTGTTAATGAGCACTAAGATTAGCCAAGTTATATTTAGTATAAATACTGTGTCATATAAGTTAACATAGCCCCAAGTCCACTGAGTCAGTTATTATTTCTTGAAATTACACATCAAATAATCTAGGCAGGCCCACTAAGGCAGTTCTTAGCCTTTCCAAATAAATTTGCCTAGCAAAGCCTTGTCGAGAAAAAATTATTTAACCTTTTCAAGCTTTATCCAAGTCCACTGAGCCAGTTCTTATTCTCAAGGCTAATGGATCTCAATAAATCGACCTAGGCTTCAGCTCATTATCTCATAAACCAAAATATCTCGGTTGAATTTTTACAAAATGGAACAAAGCTCATAAAATACCAATACCAATGAAATCATCTATACGTTTTTACGAAAATGAAGGTTTCTATTTCTGGTTGAACCGTTTCCAGAGAAGTTCGTTTCTTAGCCGTAAAAGCACAAACTTTAGCCTAAACTTAGCATTATACTTCCAAGTTCATTTCTGTTACAATTATTATTATTTATTAGTGTTCCACTGTAGAAGTATATTAATACTAAATTCTTTTTTCCTTCGGTTATTGGCAGAGCAAAGCAGGATGAATCTAGTTAGGAAGCCTTAGTCTTACTAAAACTGAAATGGAAAAAGATTCCACGTGAAGGTTAATTAAATTCTAGTGTTGTAAGATTGCATGAGGAATCGAGATGCAAAATGGTAACTGATTAGTGATAATTTACCTATACCTGAACAGGTAGATATATTAATGGAAATGAACTCAGAAATAGTGATTAACACTTGAACTAGAGTTTGCTTTTCTGTCCAAGCGAAAAAAAAAAAGACTCTCCAGAACTGTTTTAATTTGCTAGCTAGAGATCTAATTTTCGTAAAACGCTGTAGTTCCTGTACTTTGTTCGATTTATGAAAATTAGACAAGGTAAGACTGTACTGATATCTGTCTTAGATCTTTCACGCTGTAATCAATTTCTAAGCGATAAATCAATAATCGATTGAGAAGAAGTCGAGAAATTAGGATCTAATATGAACTAAGAATGATTTAATCTGTGCAACTGTCTTCTGAATTTATACAGCACCTGTTCCTTCCAAGGAAGCTTGGCTAGCACAGATCAACACAGAACTGAACTGAATACAGCAAAAGATTGACAATTCGAAAATCTAATTAAAATATTAAGAGATAATTACTAAATTAAAATCTAATTAAAATATTAAGAGATAATGCTTGGGACGATTTTTTTTTTTTAATTTCTCTCGCAAGTTTTGCTGAATGTGAAAATGGAAAAATTCATTAGCTTTGTTTTTTCTTCTTTTTTTTAAAAAAAAGAAAAGTGGCCAAAAAACTTTTTAATTACTGCTACTGTCTGAAATGAATTTTTCGTTTCGTTTCTTTTTCTTTTTGTTTTTCGTGCAAGTACCGACTAAATTGAAAATTTTAATTAGTAATGGTAATGATAATCTGATAATTGATGATAAAAAATGCAAATAAAAAATCATCATTAATCCTAATAACACTCAAACAAAATTGAAAAAAATAACTCATCCCATCGAGGCTGCATTAAATCTAACCTCAATTTTGCCTCGCCTGCATGTTACATTGAAATGCTCATCCTGAATCCAGATAAAATTTTCCGGATAATGTGATCCTTGATCGATGCACTGTGTGCTAACCAATATGATAGTGCTGAATAAATCTAGCCCAGTGATAAGATGATAGGAAAAAATGAAGCAGCAACAGTGTTGGCAAGATTTGTTAAACATAATGAAAAATTTCTACGTATTATCCTAGCTTTCAAAAGTTTTAATTCTACTATTTCACCACCATTGTTATCTATCTATCTATTTGCTAATTTATTTAACGTTATTTGTCCATCATTTTGACATTTTCTTTCTCTTTTCTTTCTTTTTTTTTTTTTTTTTTTTTTTTTTTCGTTCAAACTCAATTTTTCTTGAAATTTATCTTTCTTGTTTCATTCAAAAGAAACAGCTACTGTGTATGAACTAAGATTACAACTTTTTAATCTCTCATCCTGAAACATCATCTCTCACACGTAAACACTTCCTGATTTTCTTTCTTTCTTTATTTTTTTTTTTACAACAATTTTCAATATTAGCATTTGCTACTTACTACTGAATATTGCCATACAAATTGAAAAAGAAAAACGCTTGCTTAATTACTTTTATGAATTTTATTCATATGGCTATTAATAGCATTTTGGTTGTGATTTAATTCAATTTCATTTACTCGTTGTATTTTCGGTAGCATTTTAGTTATGATTATTTTCATGCAATGGTTAATTATCATTAATATTATTAGTATTTCAGTTATTAGTAATTTCATGTAATGGTTTTATTATTATTTATTGCTTATTATTATTATTATTATTATTATTATTATTATTATTATTATTATTATCGTTATTATTACTATTGTGATTACTGTTAGCAATTCAAATATGAATTATTCCGTCCATTGGTTGTTGTTATTAGTATTTTAGTTATGATTAATTTTATTCATTGATTATTATCAGTTGCATTTCGGTTATAAATAGTTTCATCCAATGATTATTATTAGTTGTATTTCAGTTATGAATGATTTTATTTACTTATTTTATTAAACAATTATTCATTTCTTTCCTGTCCGCAATGATTAATACTTGTAATGAATTTTGTATTTTCGAATTTATCACCAATATAGATAATAAATAATTTTAAATTGAACATTTGGATCTAAAAATGAGCCAAAATGTTATGAAGAAAAACAATATCAATTTCATTTCCCAAATAGTTTTGCAAAAAAAAAAAAAAAAAAATTTACGAAAATTACTGTAACTAATCACCAAATGAAATAGTTGGAAAATTTTTAAAACTAAACAAATTAGATTTTAAAGAAACGATTGCAAAAAGAAAAAAGTACAAACATTCGTTTTTTTTTTTTTTTTTTTTTCACTGATATCAGCCAAACCATTTAAAACTCTTCCTTCAGAAATTGAACAACAGTTAAAAGAAAGAGAAACTAGTAGTTTTATTTTGTATTTATTTATTTAATTGCTTTTTTTTTTCTTTTTTTTTTTTTGAGAAGGAGAAATGGAAAACTATTAGGTTTCAAATATTACAAAAAAATAAATAAATAAATTACATTACATTACTAAAACTGATCATATTATTAAAAAATTCTGAATAATAATCATATTTCAAATTTGAACTTAACCTTCTTTGTTAATTAGTTAATAATTATTTATAATACAACTTCACATGAAGTTCCATTTTGGTAGCATGAACTGAATATTTAAACATCGATATAATGCCATTAGTTTTTCACCAAAATTTTTCTACTATTTAAACTTGAATTTTATTATAATTATTTAAATGAAATGCAAATGTGATTAAATGATATTGCTAAAAAATTGCAAGGAAAAGAATTAAAATGGAAATAGTTTTTATTATCACTTTATTACTTCCGCCTAATTAATTCACATATGCCATTTTTTTTTTTTTAAATTCATTCTACAATTCATTTTTTTTTCAACAGCAAATTTTTAAATTAAATTTTGATATCTTCATTGTTACGAAATGCTAATTTGCGATGATATTGTTTTTGAGCATTTTTAAACATTCCACTAAATCTTGTTGATAAGTTGACGAATTATCCAGAATGAATTATACATATATTTACAGACCAAAATGAATTATCATAGTGATAAGGAGCATTAGTTTTGATATCAATTTGGCTATAATCAAAATGGCAAAATTATTAAATGAACTGATAGATGCCAACTGATTTTATCATCGAGTAAATGCTACAATAATAACTATCTTAACGAATAATTTATTATTATCCTATAGTTAATTTATTAACTAATTAACTATTTCCTTATTTTGGCTTCGCACAATGATAATGAATGAAGAAGTGAAGTTAATTTATTTTATGATAATAGTTTGCTTTGTATACATGTTAATTCCTCTTACTCTTACAAGAACGCATATATGTATGAGTAAATATTCATTTTTTTTTTTTTTAATCAACATTAAATTACACCAAAAAATTGTTGAAAAAAAGTTAAAAAAAAAAAAATTATTATTACTAAATTTTCACAATTGATAAATTTTCTGTGAGTGTACGAAAGAAATAACAAATGATAAATGTGACCAGCACAAAACACTGCAAACATAATAGAAAATTAAAAAAAAAAAAAAAAAAATATTTATATATTTAATTTCCTTTACTATGCAAAATAAAAAATATTCAAAAAAAAAAAAAGGCAAATATTCTCGAATTTTGTCTTTGAGAAATTACTGAATAAAGCAAATTTTTTTCTTCATTTGCACAAAATTTTTAAATATTTTGCTACTAATTATTATTTATTGCTTCTTTTTTTTTTTTTTTTTGTCGCTTGAGATATAAATTCAAATAGTGAATTTTCAAGTATGATTTTTTACAGAATNTTTTTTTTTTTTTTGTCGCTTGAGATATAAATTCAAATAGTGACTGCTTTTTTCTCTTTCTTCTTGCCTTTTTTTTTTATTAAATTTAGATTTAAATCATTTCAATAACAAAAATCATTATTCACTGCTTGGTAGAAATAAATTAAATCAATTACAAGAAGGAAAATTTCTGTGGAATAGAACAAAATATCAAAACAGAAAAGGAAAAAATTGAAATTTATACAAAAATATTAATTGCTAATATCATTCCGCAGGAATGAGAAAAAAAATTGCTTAAATATTTGTAATGGAATAAATGATATTTCAAAATTTTTTACCTTTTTAAAATCTATCACTATTAAAATAGTTGCAATTTCAGNAAAAAAAATTGCTTAAATATTTGTAATGGAATAAATGATATTTCAAAATTTTTTACCTTTTTAAAATCTATCACTATTAAAATAGTTGTAATTTCAGAACAAATAAGCAAATTAAGCAACTTCCTAATTATACTTGATTATATTTCGAAAAACTTTCATTTCAAGTTATCNGAATAAATAAGCAAATTAAGCAACTTCCTAATTATACTTAATTATATTTCGAAAAACTTTCATTTCAAGTTATTTGAGATTCACCTACTCTATACATGCATCTTAATTTCAGCCAAATTGCAATTGATAATTGAAAACAATTGCTAAAAAATTATGGAATTCAATGAAGTTTTTTTTTTGTAAAGTTAAATTTTTCTTTTTTTTTTTACATTTGTTAAAATTTAATCGATGAAAATTTAAAAACTATGAAAAAAATTTGTTGAAGAAGAAAGTATAATTAAGCGAACAAATGCCATTCGTTCAAAAGATTCAAAACAAGAATAAAAATATGGGAAAAGCAAAAATGAAAAATTTAGAATTAATAGAGAAAATATTTTAAAATGTTAATTAAAAAAAATGTGCGATAAAAAAAAAAAATCAAGACGCACCAGCAAATAGTTTGAATGGGCTAATTTTGGCTAATGAATCCGGAAATACTCCGATCAATTCAGTTCTTTAAAGGTTCCACCGGAATTAGATATTCCCAAAAAACAAGAGAAAAAAAAAATTTTTTTTTTCTTTTTAAATATTTTGGGACATTTAGTAACGCGCAAATGCTGTTAATTTTGGGAATTTCTTTAATAGTATAATTACTGATAATTTTGATAAGTTTTTCAGTAGTTTACTGATTACTCATAAAAATTTTGCAAAAAAAAGAAAGAAATATGTTGTAGAAAAAATTTTTAATGTCACAATTTTATTTTATCTCAGAAAAAAAGAAAAATTTACTTTGAAAGAAAATAATTATTTCGAAATGGATAATATTATAATATAAAAAGTGTTGTAATTTTTGTTTTCTTTAAAAATTTTTCCTTTTTGCTTTTGCTGAAAAAAAATGCAAAATTTCTTTGAAAATTGAAAAGAAGTAGAAAATTTCTAGTTACAAAAAAAAACAAGATTTATTTCATTCTTTTAATTTTTATAATATTGTTTGAAAACTGAAAATATCATTTTGAAATGATAAATAAAAGTAATGCAAGAAGAATGAATGAAGTTGTTTGAGATGAAAGTCTCGAAGCTGTCATTGATGGTGTTGTCGTTTGAGAATCCGGTATAACCGGTAGAAGCTGATTTCGGATCCGTTCGTATGCTGTTGATTCACTTGTTGTGCCAACAAATAATGATAAATGCAATGTTTCATCTGGTAATATTTCCGTAACACATACCTGTTCCTGATTACCTTCTTTTCCGGCATAATATGCTATGCGACCATCACCTAACATCTGAATTAAAATTTTATTACAGTTCATCTTTAGTGCTGCTGATAACTTGCACATATAATGAAAAAAATGATCAAAGAAGAAAAAGCAAATTTGACTTAGATCACTTTGCTCAAGATTTGTGTCACTAATTAATAACAAAAAAAGATAAAAAAAAAAAGAAAACAATTCCTATTACAATTGAATAAGCGCTATTTAGCACTGACAATTTCTTATTTTAATTTCAAATTATGATAAATTAAATTTTTTCTTGCATAATTTCGCGTGCGCGGCTCTCCAATAAATATTCCTAATAATTGATTAATTAAAATAAAGTTGCAAAAAAAAAAAGGAATGAGCAATGAATTTAGCTTAGATCACTTTGATCAAAAATTATGAATTCATTTATTTATGGGAAAAAAAAAATTCAACTATAAATTAAATCAATACTATTTCAAATTAGTAAATTTTTTTTAATTCCAATCAGTTTTTTTTTCCTATAACTTAATTAATATAAATTATTATAGCAAAAATGATATGAGAAAATTTTACTGTTTTAACACTAATTATGAATACAATAATTTACCTTTTTAACAATGTAATAGTGATTGCTGAAGGAGAGAGCTGAATAGCTACCACGATTAAAATTATTTACTTTAGCATAAGTTGGTTCATAGTTAAAAATGCCATTATTGCTTTTTACTCGTTGATAAACCATTTCATTTGTTAACATATACATTAACTGAAAATATTTTATTTTCAAGAAAAAAAAAAAGTTTATTTTTTAAAAATTGCAAATTTAAAAATTAGCAAACTTTTAAATTATTTTGGCTAAAATAAACGAACATGATTTTCCAATTAGTAAAAACTATCATTTTAAAATTTTACATCAAAATTTTTTTTTTTTTTTTTTTTAATGTTTGTTTGTTTATTTATTGATGTTTTATTTGAACCATAAAACATACCCCACGATCAAAATCGTAGGATAATTTTTTCAAATTTTTTTGCTGCAAAATTGAATTTTTGATGAATTTCTCGGATGAAATATTATATGCTGAGTCGTGGATAATTCCATTTCCTGGAAGAGAAAAGAATAACATTTATCAATTTACTACTGCAATGATTAAAAAATGTATAATGTAGATTATAAAAAAAATTTCAATAATATGAGTGATACTGATAAGTTCCTTTACTGATAATGGCTGTTTAATCACCTATCAATTATGAGCTATTTATGCAAATCATTTAGAGTTAAATTTTGAGCATAAAAATTTTGCAGCATTAATTGTGAAAATTGAAAAAAAGAGGAGCAAAAAAATTTTTTTTCAGTTCTCTCATCAGTAAACTATAAAATTAAAAATATCAGCATTTATCACTTCTCAAATTTCCAACCATTCGAAAAAAAATTTCTTCATCATTTGCTACTATCAAATTCAAATTTCACTTTATGTTCTGAACCTTATCATCATAAATTTCCATCATTATCAACAAGTAATTAGTCTTGTTATCATCATAAATTTTCATCATTATCAACAAGTAATTAGTTTTTTCCAGAACGGAAATAGCTAGCCAATATTAAAATTGGATTGTACCAAAATGCAACAAGTGATATTAAATTATAACAAATTGCATGGAAATATTGAAATAAAAAGCTCTAAAATGAAAAGAAAGAAAGAAAAAATTTAAAAAAAAAAAAGAAAGAAAGCTTAGTAAATTTAATTAAAACAAAAATGAAAATTAACCATCAATATAAAAGATGTGAATGATAGTGCTATCAATATCAGTGATATGTCCGATTATTTCCGTATCATCATCATTTACGGATGGCTTTATTGAATGCTTTTTCCAGTATTTCCGTTCAAATAAACAGCTAAGATAAATATTGGAAGTGTTTTTCCAAAAGCATTCACCTGTGTACATGCTCATTTTTTGAGCTATCAATAAGCGATACTCTGAAATAGTTCAAATTTAAATTTAACAGCAAAAAAAGAAAAAAAAAATCAGTGTTATTTTAATTAGTAATTAATTTCCATCTTCATTTTCTTTTTCTTCTGCTGTTCTGATACTTAGCTCATTTTTTGTGCAAAATCAATGAGTGACACTTGGAAATAGTTTAAATTTAAATTTAACAATAAAAAAAAAAAAGAAAGAAAATTAGTCTTTTTCTTTTAATTAGTTATTAGTTTCCATTTTCATTTTTTTTTCCTTACTATTCTTTAATATTTAATCATATTGAAATCTGCTTTATAATTTTATGAAAAATGTCATTTTATTTTTTTCTCGAAAATTTGTTTGTTTTTCAATTTAGCAATAACCATCCAAGCAAAAAAGAAAGAAAATTTGGCACAAAATTCAAAAAATAAAAAAATATTTTGAAACAATTAATTTTATAAGAATTATTTAATTTAAACAAAAGAAAAAAAAAAAAAAAAAAAAAGAAAAGGACGAACACTTACCATTATTTTGTTTGTAAAACAGTGGCTTTAATGATTGGCATTGATCTGATGAGCCGTCAATTTTTGATATATTAATTTTACTGTTATAAATGATATTTTCTCCCAAAATATAAAATACCGCACAATTTTGGCGCATTCCAAGAATGGAGAAATTGCTATGACCAATTAAATTATGCAACTTAGCAAATGAGCAATCCAATGGATCTGGCAAAAAAAAAAAGGGAAAAAAATAAAAAACAATAGAAATTAATTGTAATTATTCAAAATTAGAGCTTCTACAAAAGAAGTGCATGGTAATTAATGAAAAGTGCAGCTATTTCAAATGAAATTCATTGTGTTTGTTCAAAATTACAACTTCTATAAAAGAAGTTAATTGTAATTGTGTAAAAATTAGAACTTTTACAGAAACAAAAAAAATTAATTACAACTACTCAAAATTAGAACTTATACGAGAGAAATTAATTGTAATTATTAAAAATTATAACATTTACAAAATGAAAAAATCAACTGTAATTGTTTAAAATTGCAACTTCTTTGGAAGAATTTAATTGTAATTATTCAAAATTATAACTTCTAAAAAAGAAATTAACTGCAATTGCTCAAAATTATAGTTTCTACAGTAAAAATTAATTGTAATTATTAAAAATATTAACTTCTGCGAAAAAAATTGTAGTTGTAATTTTTTAAGTGTGTTTTAATTGTCCAAAGAAGAAAAAAAAACGAAGAAAAAGAAGTATTTGTGAAGTAAAATTAACTTTTTTTTTTTTTTACTTCAAAACTTGATAAGGGTAAATATAAACTTTAAGGAGTAAACGAAAAATTTATGATTAGAAATTAAAAAATTCTATTTTTTTTTTCTTCA